>JANCMA020593227.1:0-19689 GCA_024336925.2 Zoanthus solanderi
GACTTGCCCCCCCCCCCCCCCCCCCACACACACACTGAAAAACTCCTTGCTACGGCCATAGGGTGAGCGTCCCCTTTAACCGTTTAAGGGTTAAATCTGCATGACTATGCGATCTTTTGAAAATTAAAATTGTTGTTGTTATTCTTGTACCTACAGCTACACAAAAATACGTGTTTACACAAACATAAAAGAAACTGATACTATAGAATCAGTTACACTGACAGGTCGTTGAATTAGTAAAACATAAGAAGGTATTTCTTCAGCTTTAAGTTTTGTTTTTTCATTTTTTAAAGCGAATGGTGAATAGAATACGTTGTAAAACTGAAACAAAAATTGATATGTAGAGCGTTGCTAGAATCCGTAACAATTAAAAAAAAAACTATTATTCAGTCCCTGTCATTTGTCTTTTATGTCAGACAAAGTCTTGTATATGAAACCATCTTTAAAATCAACGCTTTTTTTATGTTTGTTTCTCTTTTCTATACTCGTAATTATTTACTATAGCGCGGTTTAACTTATTCTTGTTTGTGATAATGACGATTTGATGTTGTGAAACGTCAAATTTTGGCGTCGGTTTATGTTTTTTTTTTAAAATCATTTCCTATAATATCTTTATTAAAAGATAGTTGTACAAGATTTCGGAAGACTGACGTGCTTTTCAGTAATATGAAAAACAAACAACAGTTCTTTCCAGCCTGTAACACGGATTTTGTTAAAAAAATATTGGGAATATAATATCCGCGTTGTGTAACTTTTGATCGCCAAAGCCAAAGGGAAAGTTCCCTTTTACAAGAGGAAATTATGACATGCAAGGAATGTTACAGAACGTGCTGGTAAGAATGTACTTTTGATGAAGTTTGATAGACATTTTGAAAAGAGCTCAACAACCTTAGTAAAATGAAGAAAACAAAGCTGTTGATAATACAAGCTGTTTATTTTATAAGGTGACTGACTGTCTAAATTGCGTTGTGCACAACGGCGTATAATTATAAACGAACTTTGCACATTATACATAACCGAGGTTTCAAAATTGCTGCTCTTTAAATAAAAGCTACTTATGAAAATTCTTTCTTTGTTATTTGCAACATTACATTAAGAACGTGTGATTACAAAAAAACAGCAAACTCTGAAAAACAAAAACGTGTAAGCAACATGACCTTTTTGACGCGAGTTCAATATTTCGAGCCACGTGTATCATATATACCCGGGAAAATAAACTTCTAAAAATAATGATTGTTTTAAGCCTTAAACTGCTTCTCAATGATCCCTTGCACAGTTTTACCTCGGATTTCAGTTTAATTTACCCTATACCAAAAGGTATTTATATTTCAGAAGAGTTTTGACTCTGATCGAGGAAAAACTGAAGTGACTGAAAACAAAACAAAATTTTCAAAATCCTCAAGCTATTAAACCAAGTATCCGTACCATATATTAGTAACAGCCAAACGTCAACAATACAATACCATTTGTAGCCCAATATTAACTTGTTTAATGTTTTTTGTTCATCGCAAGTAGCGTGTAAGTAACGTCAACAGAACGTGGTATTTGTTGGTTCGTAACGAAGCATTCTAAACTACTATAAGCACTATACATGCATAGAAAATAGTGTCTTCACAGTTATTCTCTCTAATCTTAAAATCTAATATAAATTCTATAAATGCATTTTCAATAATTTTGCAAAGTTTGATAAATATATCAAAATCATCTAGTAGTCACGTCAAATATACTACGCGTCGTGACGCAGAATGTTGCATTGACTGATTGAGTCTGAAGCTGACCATAACTCCATAAGTCTGTTCTTAATAATTGTTTCAAAACATTATTAGTCAATAGACTTATAGGTTTGAAATCTTTAAGTTTTAAAATACCAAGAAAATAGAATTTTAAACAAAGATACTTTGAATACTTTGCTGATAGGGCGAAAATGCGCCGGGCAAGTTTGGGCAATCAGCCATCCGGCCAACCACATGGCATTGTACCACACGACTTCTTGCATTTCTCCAGTCATACAACTTGGAAAAAGGAGAGACAGCGAGCGGTCATAGTTTAATTTGCTTCCCATACTTGGCTGGCTGATTCATAATATACTATTAACAAAATAGTTTTATTTTGGTTTTGAATTTGCTCTAGCGGGCGGGCGTTGGTTTGATTGGAGCAATACCTTGAAATGATCTCTCTCTTTCTTTGTGTCATCAAGCTCTTTTCTCATTCGGCTAAGCTCTTTTATTAATCTTTTAACTTTGTCTTCCAGATCGGTCTTGCATTGTGCTCTTCTCGCTCTGCAATCTTGAGCATAATTTCTGTTTTTTAGACATCTCCGTCTTTTCCTGAGTGTTTTGGCTTTATCTTTGGGCAGTTTCCGAAGAAGCTCATTAAGTTTTCGTACAGGTAAATCTCTAAGTTCACTATCGCTTAGTTGATATGCATTTTCAGGAAGACTTAGCGGATTTTCTTGGTTCTGCAATGGAGAAGCAGGTCTACTGTTTGTGTAGGTTGAAGAAAAATTTGAAATGACTTCGTCATTCTCGTCAGGAGCGAGACTGCTTAATTTCACGTCACTATTCATCCATGAAGTGATTTCGTCGCTTTCTTTAAAGTTTGTTTCGTTGAGTAAACTTTCTATCGCATCGTAATCACTAGCTTCTGGTGTCAAAGGATAAAAATACTCGCTCGATAATTCCATGTCGTCCAGAACAACCTGCCTCGGCTGTAGTTGTCGTTGTACTAACTGTTTTGAATGAATTTGTCAATGTCATTTGCAAACCAACCAATCAGATTCGAGTTTCTCAATAAATAAAGCGGGGAATCCCCGAGCTACTATTGTTAAACATAAATAATTTTGCGAAAATGCGTTGAATTGCTTAAACTAGCCTTCAATTGCAAACCACTGAAAACTGGAAAAATCCACTTTTATCTGGTTCCTACCTTTCGTTTCGTTTGTATTTCATACCGGACAACATACCAGACATTCATTCGTTGTTTTTTGTTGATTCAATTATTTCCAGCTTGCTAAAACTTTTTTAAAACAGCATATAACATCGCGTCAGTCTTTACAATCGAATCTCAGTCTTTTTTTTAAAAAAAGTTGCCATTCTTGGTTTAAGAACAGCTATTGCCTCGCTGGTTGATTTATATTCGTTTAAACATTTAACAGCAAGAGTTTTTGCTATTTTGAATGAAACTCGATTTCTAGTTTTGTATAGTGCAGTTTCCAACATAATCGAGATAATGCAAGAAGCGAAGGGAATTTCCCTTCCTCTCAATTAACATTTGCCCCCAGCAAGTTTACAGCTTCGTCTCTGAAAAGTTTAACAACTATTCTTTTTTCAATCAGTCTAGAAACATTTTGAGAGGACTTTCGGGCGACAAGACACAGTAAGTATTGAAAAAAGTTATCCTGTTTTGGTGCTTCGCGTTACAAAAGTAAAATCAAAATTGCGACTGGGGGAAATTCCCTTTTGCGGAAACAATCAAAGCGTGACGGATAATTTATGCTCAAGCTGCCAGTAATTTTACATTCAAAGCGAACGTTCTTTAATACAAGCTCCGCTCCAATTTCGGTATAAAAAGCTTGACAGTACCGCTAGCGTAAATAATTTGAAATGTATTCTACGAGATCCTAATTTTCTTTCACTTTCAAATGATATAAAGAATTGTAATTTGCTTTAAAATTTGATAAAGCTCTTGATGAAAATTTGTCTTTTATGTAAAGATAAATATAAGCGGCTTTCCTTAACGCTTGTCAGCTCCTGATAAGTGATAGAGCTGAACTTTCAAAACTTCTGCAGACGATCTAATAAAATTATTTGTCATTTAGTAGAAGATTATAACGGAGTTTTTAAGAAACCTGCGTAAAAGATCTACCGTCGTTATTCACTTTTGAGCCGCACTGGCGTTTAAGCTGCACCCCTCTGTTATCACGCAAATTAAACATTGAAACTGTGCATTCATGATCAATAGAATGCATAACATACATAGTAATGTGCGAAGTTGATAAAAAAAACAACAAAAAAAACAAAACAATAATATTAATACAGATCGAAAGTTTGCATAGCCATTGAATTTTGGATGTTTGAATTTTTGTTTCCGGAAAAACTCAGTTTGAAGCCGCAATCTCCGATTCGCAACGCTGTTGCTCTCCATATTCTAAACTCTTAAGAAAAAACGGTACGGCTTATGAGTGAATAACTACGGTAAAAGATAATACTTATTCCCAGCAGCCCATGACCATCACATTTGATGTGTTTATTTTGGTCCCACACAAGACACAAGTCACAAGATTTTGATTGCGTGTGTCTCAGAAATAGTTATTTCCATAACAGAAAAATAACTAAGTCCTGACAAATATTTAACTTGGCTTTTGATTTGCCATCTTTTTATTTTGAACTTTACTGATGCTTCATTTTTCAGGACGTAAAACCTAGGCAAAGAAAATTAGACGAAGAATTTGACTCTATTCCGTACCGTTAAGAAAAAATAAGAGTGATGAGAGTAGCTATAAACCGAAAACCGTGTAATTCAACACTAGCTGCATATATTCAAATCTTGTGAAGATAATGCACTATGAATAAGAGTAATATTTGTCTGAATGAAAAGGTTTTATTATACAATGAATAAGTTAGATATAGTTTCTTTGTAAGAAGAAAAGAGAAAAGTTGCAATATTATGTACTTACGAGGATAAATACCATGCTTTTAATTTCAATTGAACGACATCAGTCATTTTGCAAATAGCGCTGTAGCATTATAGGAAACAAAATCTAGACTTTAGTTGTGCTTTTTCCGGTCAGCGTCGTCTTTGTAAATTTATTACAAATTAGTTCTCACGCAAATTTAAAAGATTTCAGTTCAATCCGTTTAAAAAAAAATTTTAAACGAATGAAAGGTTGAAATATTTCTAAACAGTCACTAGTCATTACGTCTGCTGCAGTTTAATGAATGGTAATTGCAATGCTAAAACACAATTCTTTAAATTCTATAGCTCCACTTTCTGCTACAATGATATTAAACAATGCGCGCATAACTCGAATTCAGATCATAACGTTGAAATAATTTTAATTTTAGGACAAACAAGTTATAATTTCATATAAAGGTTTATGTTTCTGATTTTTTAATGGATGCTGCCTGAAATTATTCAATATCGAACTGGCGACAACAGGAAAGAAAGAAAAATATCAATGATGGAGATTGATTTCCAATGCGTTTCCCTTCCTTCCTGTTCGCTCTGGCACTTCTCTGCCAGAATGCTATTAATTTTGTTAATGATCTTGCCATAGTTTAGTTTAGGCCTTTTAATTTTAATTTGGTATCACAATAACAAAGTTTGCATTCCGATTGGCTAACCCAATTGTGATCTATTTCAATAATACCCTGTGGTGGCGAAAAACGCGTGTTTCTTTCCGAAATAATTTGGTTAAAAAATCTCGGCCTCACGGACCCAGAGAAAATAGCTTATTCGACCTTAATCCTCGTGAGATTTTGACCAGTAGTCTGTTTGGCCTCAGGACGTGTATTTAAAATATTTCACTTTTATTCTGTGTTAATCTAGTCATACCTCATGCTAGTAATATTGCTCCCTCTACCGAAGAAGTGAGCTGACGGTGAGACGCCAGCGTTTCTGATTTTTGTGTGTTTTGAAGCGTTATTGAGTACAATATCGATTGATACAGGAACCGTATTGATAGCATTTTTTTGAAAAAAAATCTGTATGCTCTCTAAGTTTTAATCACTTCCTTGAATGTTAAGAGTCTCTTAGCTCATCAACCTCTCAAACAGACTCAGGTAGTGTAAACAGGGTCCAATATAGGTTTGGCGGGATGCGGGATAAAGCTAAAAATCGAGACGGGATGTGGAATACGCGAAATTCTAAAGGCTGGATACGGGATGAAAAGATAACGGCGGGATCGAGATATGCTTCGTTTCATAGGCGGGAGGGATACGGGATAGGACGAGAAAATGCGAGATCATAAGTTAAACCGAGCTAGCTTAAGTTTATGCAAATCACACGACCTCAGAGAGAAATTTGCTCAATACAAATGGCCTGGAAGAAATCACACATCAAAAGCTTAAAATAGCCCGATTCGTGTCACTTGATTTTGACAATTTCGTAATCTTTCATAGTCTGTTTGCTCAGGCTAACACGTGACACAGGTTAATAATAGCATGCACCACCAATGAACATATAGCATCAGTCGTCATCAAGAGAGACGGAATTGGCCTCCAAGGAGATTATCAACCCCTTATGAAATACAGCAGTGATTGGAATGAAGTGAGTTTGATGTGTATCAATAGCGGCCCAGATGTAAATAAAATGTTCAATTTTTCGTTGGTGATGGCAATGCAGGGAATAATGATGGACTTGCAACAAAGTGTAGGCCCCGGCTTCTTCAGCCCTCTGTTATCTCCTCGAAAATCAACAACGTGGTATATGTTTGTGATATCCAAACAAGCTGTATTAAGATATTTACAAGCCCTAGAAAACTGCAGAATTCCTTAAGGGTAGTGGAGAGCTGTTTTCTGAATTTTCCATTCACGCAAAGCACCAGACATACGAATACTGCGATCTTTCAGGTGCGATCGGTTGAGTGGACAGGTGCTTACAGGTTCTAGAGAATAATGCAGCATCTATCAGGGAACTTAACTCCCGTTTGATACTGTTCTTAAAAGGCCCTTAAAGAAGTGCGGCAGCAAAGAGACTAGAGTCGACGAAGCTACTCAAATTGGGATTTGAACATATGAAGCAAATGTTGGATCCGCTGGGTTATCTTCTGAGCTACATGACACTGGATGTAAAAAATCCGCACTCAGTCGTTCATCACAAGAACCAAGTCTCCATTACTTTCGGTTACGCTCGCGACTTTCGAAGCACAGTGAAAAAGGGTCTCAAACGCACAACATCGTGGTCGCCTTGTTATTACATAAGCCTTGGGTCATGGTATCCAGTTCCGGAAAGAACACTAGGCTTTTTTAAAGTACCATCCATACATCCTACTACTTCCAGCAATTAAAGCCACTTTTGTGATGCGAGAATTAGCGAGAACGCATGGGTTTTTAGTGCGACAAAGAAGTGTACGCTAAGAAACCACAATGGCAAGGGCTAGCACTCTTCCAGATTGTCTATATCAGAAAGAAATTCAGGTTGGCGAAAAATATTAGCCTTCCGTCAACTGCTAATGGCAGCGGAACCGAAGACACACAACACCAAGGCGAACAGGACAGTACTGTGGAAGACGAAGTGACGTAATTTGACTCAAGCAGCGACGGAGAAAGTTGTGCAAGTGAAGAAGGCAATTCGGAGAATCTGCAGATTACTCAAGATGTAGACTTTTCATGGGTGCAACATCTCGATTGGGACGGTATGCTCGGTTAAACAGTAAATTTGTTTTTTAAAGTCAAGCCAGAGCCAGGAGACCAACTTCTCTTTCCATGTCCCTGACTACCAATTTGTCTACTCCTGGGTGGAGAGAGACAAAGTTGGGTAACGTCTATTGTCTAAGGAAACAGCACGATCGCAGGGACTGGACTTCCAACGATCTACTTTCAGATCTGAATTCCACAGCGTCAACCACTACATCAACGCGTCCCAACCCTTGATTACCAAAGGAAACCATTTTTAAAATATACAAACATGGGTGACTTAAGAGACATATATATATATGAAAATTTTTATCCCGATCCCGCCTCACCAAACCACGTTGCTCTAGCTCACCGCTAAATTTCAACTGATAGACAATTTAGCGGTGAGCTAGAGCAACGTGGTTTGGTGAGGCGGGATCGGGATGAAGATTTTCATGGTGGCGAGATGGGATGAAAAATTGTGGCGGGATGCGGGATTGAAAAAGCCTATGATGTTGGTCAATCTGTAAAGCTAACCGTAAAATAGCTAAGGAGACTGTAATCACATCATCTTCGGCAATATGTGCAGGTGATTCTTGTTGAAATGTTAAATCATCGCCGTAAGCACTATAGTGCACGAAGCAGACGTTTCGAGCATTTACCCATTCGTCTGAAGAACTGAACTTTATTTTCATACTATTGATTAAATTAGATGTTTTATATATAATAAAATTGCTAGTTTCACACAATCTGAGTTTTTTTAAAAATAAAACTGTTAAAAATATAACTATTAAGAGCTTTTTTACGAATCGTGCGATACTGAAATAAACATAAAATCTGAATAAAATGTTTAACCCTTTCAGTGCAAAGTGTAGATAGCACAAATGTGTTAGTAGCTAACTTGAAGCCACGATATAGAGCACAATGGCCATTTTGGTAGCGAGCTATATCCTAGCGCTCTATATCGCGGCTTCAAGTTAGCTACTAGCACATTTGTGCTATCTACACTTGACGTTTATCTTATAAATAGCTACATCCCACAAGCATTGCGCTTTTACTACACATTTCACTCCCAGTTGTATTGTTAAATTCTCCTAACTTTTAACTGAACAAGTTTGAGAGAATTTTACTTTTAATCTTCAGTATTTTTGCTTTGGTTGATCTATCCCCATTTTCTTATTACCAAATGTCTTATTTTGTATGATATATAAGGAGAAATTGACTGTTGATAACTGACTGGGACTGAAAGGATTAAAGATAAAAACATATTAAAAACTGTTTTAGATTTGAAACTGTGAAGCGAATTTGAAAATAGCCTCGGGTAGGGAGTTCCATTCATGAATAGTTCTTTGTAAAAACAAAAACTTAAAACGCCGGTTTTCTTTGCTCTAGGAATAACAAACTTAAAAGGGTATTTCTCATATATGGGTTCTTCTTCCATGCAATATTTCAATTTAGATGGACTGCTAGTGAAAAGGTTTTTTTTTAACAAACGATGGACTGACAACGTTTAGTAAAAGAAATTCAAGCCAGATGAATAAATTTGTCTTGGACTCCGGGCTAGTATTTTATTTTGGCGAAGAATCACCGCTGGGGAACTTTACCAAAGGCTTTTGCGAAATCCAGTCCAACTGTTTTTTAATTGCACAGATCGATTATCCATTAACGACTAAGTTTGCCAAGTTGATGAGTTGTTGTTCAGTTAATGTAGGCCTACTCTGGGACTCAAAGTCGCTTAAAGTCGCATAAAGTCTCCTTAGCTTAAGTTGCACAAAGTCGCCTTAAGTTGTGCAAAGTTGCCTTTCGTCTTGCAAAGTCGCTTAAGTCGCACAAAGACAAGGTGTCATTTTGGCAGTTTTCTTCCGTAAGTCGTCTTAAGTAACGGCAACTTTGGTCCCAGAGTAGGCCTTGCCTATAATGTTCTCGTCCTCTCGTGGTTTTGAAAAATTTGCATGAAATAAAATCTCAGTTGTAAAAATCTAACTCAGTTTGGATGAGAACTTCAACTGTTGCACAAAACTTTATGCAAATTAGAAAGTCCAAGCTATAACTCACTCCTCCTACCGGGTAACCGTGAGTCAAAATTGGCAGAGCCAATAGCAAATTAGTACAAGGCCAAATATGGTGTTTGAACTTGTGAAAAGCAATGAATGAAGAGAAAGAAGAGAAGAAAAGGAAGGTGGGAAGGAAGAGAAGGAAAGGAAGGGGAAAGGAAGAGAAGGAAAGAAAGGGGGGAAGGAAGAGAAGGAAAGGAAGGGGGAAGGAAGAGAAGGAAAGGAAGGGGGAAGGAAGAGAAGGAAAGGAAGGGGGAAGGAAGAAAACAAAAAACCTTTTTTTCCCTGAAATTGAATCCTATAATTGAGAAAAGACACAAAAATTTTGCGTTTTTAAAAGATTTTGCAAGAACTCGCTTAGAATTAGAAGTGTTTTCACCAAATTTCGAACACTCGCTAATTTAAAAAAATACAAAATCCAAGCGGTTTCAAAATAAACGATATTAGTCGGTGTATGACTGATTTATTGGATTCTCGGGGAAGAAAAACTGATGTAACTATAAAAATACAATAAAGTAAAAAGCTAAAAATGTTGATACAACTGAACTATGACGATTCGTAGACTGGAGGATATAAACTGATGGATTAAAGGCTTGTTTACATAGAATTTCATTGATGCTATTAAAATTGTCATTCATTCCAAACAAACGTTTTCAACCTAGGTATTTAATTTATCAGTTTGATAGCAAACTTTTTTGTAATTATAATATAATTTCACATTTAGCTGTTCTTGTGAAGACAATAGTTTTTCTAATCAATAAACATGATCTTTTAATGAGACCTGGTTTTAGTTGTAAGTGTGAAAAACCTGCACTTCGATAGTTAGGATACAATTATTTCAACTTAAACAACGGAGTTAAGTGTGGAAAATCGCAATGTGATACCTGTTTGTGATTAGATCTTGTGCGGGTTTAGTGAAAAGAAAAAAAATACAAAAACTTTGATTTTACTTACCAAAAATTTAAGAAAAGGAGTTAGCAGGCGATGGCTCTGATAAAGTGAGTAAGCCTGATGGAGCGAATTAACTTTTCCGCCAAATTTTAAACTTTATTCGATTCACTGAACAAGAACAAAATAAGCAAGAAAAAGGTCGTCGATTGATTCTAGCGAGTTTGTTTCGTTCCACAACACTGCTCACAAGTCAACTGGTATTGTAACATCAACAGGTGACATTTCTTGCTTCAATGTTCATTTGCTATCTCGCCCAAACTGTCTTAAATCTTTAATAGCGAGCAACGTACGAAGTTCGAACCGTCGATTTGTAGAGATCATTCAGCAATTAATATTGCATCAAGTCTTTGTGGTGAAACTTGGTGAGTTCGAAGCAGATTCGCTAAGAAAAAATACAACATAGGAAACAGCGGCGTTCAAATGAAGATTAACATTTTAAAATAACATAATTGTGTCACTTTTTTGGACCGATACGCCGTCAAAAGAGCGAAAAAGGTAACAAGAAAAGGTAAGGTTTCTTACTAGTAGAAATAATTTCACGTACGGACCAATAACTACGTGTAATTATATTTGTAGAAGGCAAAAAAAATTTATCACATTTTAGTGTAAAAAGCAGCAGCATTATTGCTTCCGCCACCTTTTGTAGGAAAGCACATCCAGAAATTTTTTGATTAAGAAAATGCCAAACGTATCAAAGTTAAGGCAAGTAGCATTATTATTCACCAAGGAATTAAAAGTGCTTGATGTGCTTCGCTTCGTTATCGTGTAGATACAAAATAACTGAATGTAGATACAAAACTGACTTGAATGTAATTCTGTGAAACGTAAGCCGGAATACTATCGACTATCGTGATTTTAGGTTATACAAATTATGACAGTTTGACTGAACTTGTGGAAGTGCAGTTGTGTCATAATCAGGTTGTAGGGTCACCGTATTTGAATTGTCAAAACGTCTACGATTGGATCAATGTAAATAGTTCTATCTCGTCCAAAACAAATTCAGCTTTTCCATCTCTTCTTTGTATAAAAAGGATTCTGTACGATAAATCAAGCTTGTTTGCCGTGAAAGTTTGAAAGACGCTTTATTTTGTCACCAGTGACCACATAGTCATATATAGTTGATTCCAATACTTGTGCAAATTCATTAAACATCATTCTCAGAAATTATATTTCTTTATTATTTGCACACATAAATTAAAACCATTTAACTTTAAAACTATTTAACTGTCTCTCTATTTTGTTTTTTTACCAGTCGCAACAAGAAAACTTAACGTTCAGGCTTAATTGCGTTAAATCACATGTTTAAATCAGTTTAGCTTTTTGTAGTTGTTTATTATTCTGCTCAGAAAACGTTTTTTCAAAACGAGAAAGCGGGACACTGAACACTATGAGTTAAAGCAAAAATCTGTTTGCAGCAATACACCTAACTAAGATACTATTGTTACAATTTGACAGTCCGGTAAACATATATTCTACAGTGGAATTTTCAGCTTGAAAGAAGCGCCAGTAATGTTTATGAATGCTCTGTATCAAAGGTATATAAAACATAAGGTTGCTATACTAACATTGCTTAGTACGGGAAAAGTTTTAGTTTCCTTAAAATGAGAACATAACTTTGATTTAAAGTCAATGAGGTTTATATAAGCATTGAAAAACATTTATGCTTAACCTAAAAAAAAAAGTTGTAAATTTTATAATAACCACTGTCATAGAGCATAAAAAGATGGCGTTTCCACTAGTGTTAGCCCTTCATCACAGCAACCTAGAAACATCACTTCCTTATACACTACATGCCGCAGCGGTAGTCAACACTATTTTGTTCCTTGAGCCACTCAGTCGAGTCTCTTAAATTGAAGAGTGTGAAACCAACATGCTTTGTAAGTATGGGGGTAATCTGGATTACTAGGATAATCTGGAAAATGTTTATAACTTACAAATTTATCAAAATGGTGCCAAAAAGACTGACAAACCGAGATACCGCCATTGTGTACACTCAGTCTTATATAACACAGCGGCTAGCAATCGATATCCCTCTGACAGCAGGTGCTACCCTCAACTAGAGAGCTGCTTCTTTTTGATGTTATGAATAATGCACGAGCGACTAGCAGCTAAAACTCCAAAAAAATATTTTTCCTGTAATGTTTCACACTCAAATACAGAGTAGACCTCTAGCACATCATAGTTATACAAATTGAATAGGGCATCAAGAAATTTTTAAACTAGGATTGCATTAACATGACAGTAAAAAACTTAACTGGTAAGATGAACATAAAATGATGGTTTCTAGATGTCCACCGAAACGAGTTCATTTCAGGTTTATTGTAAAGCGATATTGAGTTATTTTACAATATTTAACTGATCGGGCGAAACACTTGTTTGCTATCTTTTAAGTTCCGTGTTTCTTGTTAAGGTGAATTTTACAAGTGTTAGTAAAATAATTTCTAATACCTAGATGGCGTGAATTACAAGAAGTATTTTGAAGGCATTTGAAGTAAGCTTGATCTTTTTATTGTTCTATTGTGAATCTTTACAGGTTGACCGTTGCTCGTGGTATCGAAGATCAAAGGACGAATGGAATTGCTAAATATCCTGATCATTGTAGTCTCGATCTTCACAAATCACGGGGTAAAAACTGAAAATAAACAAGAAAACAAGTCTTCACCAAATTCTGCAGAATCAGGTAAATGAACAACGTTCTTCTCCCATTCATTAAAATGCGACATTCAATGGTAATGATTTTTATAAACACGTTCATGTCGATAAATAAGAAATTGTTTGTTTATATTGATATAAAGTGAAGTGACGAAGAAATAGAAGTTCGTTACATGAATAAGTTGATTTAAAAATACTTTACATTTACTTTTTTCCTTTATTCAACGAAGCATAAAATGATTTTTGAAGTTATTCAAAACAAATGAACCGGTACTTAATTATTTTGAATCATGAAATTAAAAAAACAAAACAAAAACGAATTGAAGAACAAATATTACACTTTTCAGAAAACTATCAACCACTGTAACATAAATGGAAAAATGGATGTTTTAAAAAAATGCAGTTCATTTCAGACATAGTTATAGAATACTTGCCCTCCAGTAATTCCGCTCCTAATCTCACAGGCACGTAGCAATCTGGAGTAATCAAACCGCATTTCCTCATCAAGGATGGCAACCCCTTTAGAAAAAAAGAATAAATTGTTTGGGAAATAGATCTACAAATCCAGGCATTTCTAAATATGCAAAAGTGAATTCTACTCCAAAAGAGTTCAAAAAGGACGAACTTGATATAACCAGAATCCTGCAACCATTTCCATTTTTTCAAGTAATCACAAGAGAAACACGCTATATGGTATTGGCTATGATTCGGCCTAACAACTAAAACAAGTCAAAACATAAAAAATGAATTGAGTTTACTATCTAAGGAGACGTTATAAGTCAATCTTTATGTATTTTTCTAGAATATTCAGTAAGATGAACAGAAGCTAATAACAAAAATTAAGAAACAAAACATGTTTTCCGAGCCTTCATAGCCTGGTGAAAACCGAAGCGAACGTTTGGGAGAATTCGAGAGCAGATCGAAAACCCGAGATGCAGTCGAGAGTTTTCACCTGCTTGATAATTCTCACAAACTTTGCCGAGGTTTTCACCAGGCTATGAAGGCACGCACAACATGTTTTATTTCTTTTACAAAATTATTATTTTCAGTGTTAACAAACAGAAAGACGATTTACGAAGCGCTTACTGTAAATTCTCACAACTCGGAGACAATCAAACCACATTGCTCACGTCATTTTCGTGCTTAATAGCGCTATGAAAAACTTGTTGACCAATCAAAACCCACGAATTATCCAAATTATTTTATAATTTACAATAATAATAATAATAATAATAATAATAATAATAATAATAATAATAATAATAAAGCACTTTACCGATTGAATACAAGGCTCAACAGCTGAGGTTCTTAGATAGTCCGCAACAGTGGCTCACATATTTGAAACATTAAGAAATGACCTCAGTGTAACAGACACACAAACAACACCGGGATTACTACTCTGCTCTGTTTGACAAGCAAGTGGGATCTTTTATACTAGAAGTAATCAGAGATTAATGAAGTGCGTCTGAAATGGTCACTTTAGAAAGTATCAAGCAACTTAACACTTATGAATGTTCGTCTTTGATGCAACACAGCAGATCGACGAAGGTATCGTTGGGTGCGACGTAGCTTGAAAAACTGGCTTTGTATGTGCTCCAGCTGCGACACACTCTTGCTCAGGCTTTGATAAATAGGTTCCAAGAACTTTAGAAATTTCATTGTATTTAAAACAGTGAAAACTCGAAAACTACCTGCACGAACAAAACCGAAACTACCCAAACAACTCAACGACAATGCAGGACATGCGCGCATGATGTCATAGTTAGTTATAAATTCAAAATGGCGCTGATTTGGAACAAAATGTGATGAACGACGACGCCCAACCAAGACTCTTGCTTGCTTGTACAGCTTGGTAACCGCACAAATGACCACAGGCAACATAACTGTGTGAGATTAAGCCTGCGACTTAACATCCTTATCCAAGAAAGGAAGGTTTAACCATTTGCAGGTGTTAAAACAAAAGCAGCACCTTCTCAATTATCTTAAGACCCCTAGTGTTGGTCCGGCCGTGAATCGAACCCGAGCCTCACGGCAGACTGGACTCAGACTTACCTTTTTAAAAAAAAATCATGTCAAATTATTTCCACAGCACCGAGATATCTGGGGTGTTATAAGGACGGGGATCCACGTGACTTACCCCAGCGAGTCCATGACAAGGATGTAAGCGCAAAAGCTTGTGTACAGAAATGCAAAGATCTCAAGTTCCGATTTGCTGGGCTACAATTTGCATATCTTTGTTTCTGCGGAAACAACTACGGCCGTTACGGTAGACTAAAAGATGCCAAATGTTCAAGCGATTGTCTTAGCAAGAAAGATCAATTTTGTGGAGGATATTGGGCAAGCTCTGTGTATAAAACAGGTAAATACCAATTAACTGCCAATACAAATTTTTAAGCTTTAACTCATCCTATTTTGTTTAGAAAGTACAGTTTGCAATTAAATGTTTACTGGAAATACTGGAAATGAATAACTATACGGGTTTTGACAAAAATAGAGATTTTTTGAATTCGAATTTTAAAGTAGTTAATATCTTTGAGCTTGACTTACTTGAGCCAGAAGGTAAACCAGTTGGCTATTTCAGTACAAAGCGTAGTGGATTTGAGACAGAGATCACCCAAGACAAATCTATAGTGGTAAGAGTGGAACCCAGGACATCCAAATTCGAATTCAGCACCCTGACCAATGAGTCGCATTGTGTCCTAACTACTATTACCTTGCTACAAATAGCTGCCACATTTTTTTTTCTAAATTTCAATTCTATGGTTTTTTTCTCTTAAAACATCCAATTTTTTTGCGATATCTACCATATGTTTCCTCGGTATCTACCATATGTTTCCTCGGTATCTACCATATGTTTCCTCGGTATCTACTATATGTTTCCTCGGTATCTACCATATGTTTCATCGGTATCTACCATATGTTTCCTCGGTATCTACCATATGTTTCATCGGTATCTACCATATGTTTCATCTTGAAACTTAAGTTGCCAATATGAAATTTGGTCTCCCTTTTAGCATCCTTTGACTTCGCTTTTTCAACATTTGAGTTTAGAGCCTCTCCGTCTGTAACGGTTCGACCCTTTTTCTCAAAGTTTAAGTCCTTCGCAATTGCTGAAATTGCATACATAATCGTGACTATCTTTTACTGCGTTTTTTTTGTTTTAGTCATCTATTTCTGCAACTTCTGGTCCCAACACCAAGTTTTTTGTTTTTCGAGCTGATTGGCGAATGTTTTAATTTATTGCAATTTAGGGTACGAACCACCAAGGAAGAAGAAAAGCAAAAGAGATCAAGTAGTGTTATATGACGATATCAAAGAATACAACAGTCCAGGTATGCACCAGTCCCCTACTCAGAGATACTTCGCCTATGCTAGCTATTAACACAGCAACTGGGAACTAATTGTTCTCACGCTAATCGCAAGGATCATTGAAATAATTTTGTGTCATTCCATATTTCCACTACACTAAAGTTTGAGATTTTTCCTTCTTATTTATATTTTATTCCCTTTAGAGAATTAGAGAGTTTAAGTTTACACTTTTTGTCATCACAACAACAACAACAAGTTTAAGTTTATTTCTGCCCTACAAATGTACAAGATTGATTTTAACAACATTTTTTTATAGTTATAAAGGTAATAATGAAGGGCACTGGCTCCCTGAAATAACTACAAAGCTAAACGCGTCAGGGATCAAGTAGTACAATAGATTTTGATAGTTTAAAATTTTCGAAGTAAGTTTACAAAAGATGGTTTGCCTGATAATCTGAGCCAGGCATGTTAAGTACTGATCCCAAAATGCAACAGAAGTTAGAAGTTTGACAAAGAATGTAAGGCTGTTTGACTGTTTTTCTATCCAACATTTTTGAGATCTTTAGAGCAGCAATATCTGTTTAGAAACCGTGTGTATGGTTACAAAATTTTCATCAATTTGTTCCCTTGAAGCTTGACAAGGCTTTCTCAAGCTTTAAACTTAAGTCTTATTTATTTTTGTGAAATTGTTGCTTCAAGTTTTTATAGTAATGAAGCAGATTGTAAACAATGCCAGATTGAAAACACTAAGTACTTTACAAAAGAGATCGGCAGAAGTTTTCTAGTATTTATATCACATGACGCAATAACGAACAGTTGCGTAAAGATTGCCGTACGTTATACATAATTTTCGAGTTTGCTTTTTGTCACTCAAAGAACCAATTTCAGCAAGAATTTACTAATTAGATTTTAAGTAATCAAGATATAAACATCGTTGGGCTGTTTGGCAAATCATTTATAAAATAAAGAATAAACTGCTAACGTAGACTCTAATTCATATTTATCTATCACACCCAAACTAGATGATCACAGAACTATAACAATAGATATGGCGCCAAGAAAATATTCCTACATTCCTAAGGAACATGGTGTGTTTCCAAGATCGCTTTCATCTAGCACAGACCCATCGCAGACAGCTTATTACAACTCATACTATAACAACGCCGCCCAAACTCGAGCATATTCTGCGCCTGAGGAAACTTTTAATACCGCTGCCCAAAGAAACAATAACAACATTTACTACAGTACTGCATATACCAATTCAGTAAGATCAGCGGCTGAAAGGACAACTGTTCCCGCACAAAATTCCTCGTATAACATACAGGACCAATCGCAAACCAGTTACTATTCTAATGCGGCTGAGCCGCGGCAGGAATATGGTGTTTCATCGTCCAAACCTCAGATTCCTGCAGACCGATCTCAGATGTCTGTAAATAATGGCCAGGCCACCGCAGAAACGTACGGAAGAACAGTAAATCAATTATCAAATCAAACGACCGATACTGCTAAGGCAGGGGAGACTCCGCTTGAATCAGGTACAAGCGGGAATTTGAGCTCAAGTGCTGTTGTTGGTTACTCCCAGCCATCTACTTCACCTTCTGAGAAGGCGTCCAACTTTTCAGCTCCATCTATGGGGCCTTACACGAACCCTAACATCAACCCAGGTGAGATCCCCAATCTTTTTTACCCTTACCCCGGCCAGGCGCAAGCGCCCCGAGCCGCCGAAAGCCCACGGGAAGATCAAAAAAATATTTCAGTTAATTTTATACAACCTCCAGGAAACATATCCACTCAAAATATTACAATTAACGCCATACCAAACAGTTCAGAACAACAGAGGGTAGCTGGAAATTCTTCGTCTTTTGCCACTGAAAATATTACAGTAAACGCAATACCAGAGAGAACTTTTGACTCTAGTTATGTTGCAGCTTTTCCCCAAACCGTCGGCAATTTGACTACAAATAATTCAAGTGTCCGAAATGTTACAGTAAATTATTTAGATTCAACATCTGCTTCTGGCTTGACAAACACGAGACCGCTGTCCGCTGGAGAGCAGGCTCAAACCGGCGCCAATTCGTCCGCAGCGGCTAGCCCCTCCCCCTACCCGACCCTTGAACAGCCGTATCCTCCGTCATCAGTCGCGAATCCCTCCCCCGCATCTGCTTACCCGCCCTACCCGGCAGCAGCACCCTATCCGGCTCCCGCCTATGCACCATATCCTTCACCTGCACCGTCCCAATTAAGTGCCAATGCTTACGAGCCCCAGGTCCCGAACGTGCCAAGCGCGAACCCCGACGGCCAAAGTAAGTTATTTGTTATCTTCTAAACTAACAGGCTAACCTTATGCGTAGATTGGCGATACTACAAATTTACCACCATTAAGGGTCTACAAGAACGAGGCGTTGTTTTGCTTCTATACTTACGTTAGCTATTAAAGAATTAATTAACCTTAACACTGGGAAGTCAAAACTCAGCACTGGTTGCAACAAGATAAATAGGGATACGAAATTAGTTGTAATCTCACCAACTCATCAACTGCAGTTGCTGATGTATAAAGACAAGTTACTACTAAAACAAAGTTTCGTATCTTTAAAAGCAAAAGAATTAAAAAAGAATAAATGCCTTATTTGCGTTATCACAAAAAAAAAAGAAAAAGAAAAATTGAACTTACAAAGTTTCATTTCAACGTATACTTCACATTGCAATCCTTCCACTGAACTGACTGTCTTTTCATTGAAATTATTCTGTGATTTTAGACTCATCTTGTGAGCTGGAAAAAAAGATGGCACAGCAAATCCAGGACAGTTTTGTCCCGGAGTGTACTGAGGAAGGAGAATACAAGGACAAACAATGTTTTGCACACACTGGCGCAACAGAAGAATGTTGGTGCGTTGATAAAGAAGGAAAAGAAATAAAAGGAACCAGAAACTCAGCGGATAAAGTTGCCTGTGGGAGTAATTCACCCAGAGGTAAATTTTTCTTGATTCTGGTTTTCAGTAAAAATCTTAAACTATGATAAATAATAATAATGATTGTTTATTAAAAACTCATTGCAGCAACATGCAGAGGCTGAATTACAGAGCTATTTACAAAATACATAATACTAAAATATAATATAATAGATTTAATAAATACTAGAAAAAATGATTATTTTATACTATTAACAACTATTTAAACTATTAACAACAATATAGTAAATATAATTTCTTAACTATTAATAATATTAATATATAAATGCATATATGGTACAAGCCACTAAGTATAACTTGCGTACGCTTGGTTTTACAGATAGGACGCATAGTGCGGCTAATACCAGATCTAAGATTATAATTATGCACAACCTCCTCCTGTTTGGGAAGCATAAGATGCAAGGGGTGATTCTCATTCCG
>JANCMA020594289.1:0-19687 GCA_024336925.2 Zoanthus solanderi
AGTAGTAGTAGTAGTAGTAATAGTAGTAATAGTAGTAGTAATAGTAGTAGTAGTAGTAGTAGTAGTAGTAATAGTAGTAATAGTAGTAGTAATAGTAGTAGTAGTAATAGTAGTAGTAGTAGTAGTAGTTTAGTAGTAGTAGTAATAGTAGTAGTAGTAGTAGTAATAGTAGTAGTAGTAGTAATAGTAGTAGTAGTAGTAATATTAGTAGTAGTAGTAATAGTAGTAGTAGTAGTAGTAGTAGTAGTAGTAGTAGTTGTTGTTCAGCATGTAAGTAGCTAACGACACTTTTTCAACTTTTATAACTTTAATAAAACATATGAACAACTAATTTTATAGTACTTTGTATTTTCCAAATATTCAGACTAAAAGTCAGCTCTGATGTTATCTAAAGATTTGTACAAGCTTAAGTCAAATATATGTACACATGCGGCCATTCTTTATTTGTGAATGGACTCGTAAATGCATGCAACATTAGTTACAACTGGCATATTGAGGAATGCACATATGTGGTAGTTGCTTTATGGGTAAGACGCAAATTTTCAGAAAATGTTAATTTTTCATAGTCTGAATTATTGTGACATTCCTTAGTAAGTATGTGGTAAAGAAGATACATTGAAAGAATATCATTTTACGGTACTAATATCTTTTACTTAAAGAATCAAAGAAGCCATTCTGCTACTTCTTAACATTTTCTGTTCATTTGTTGATTTAATCAACAGTAAATTGAAATGTTCAATCATTACCTTAAAGAGAGCAACAGTTGCTCTGACGAATTAGGGGTTAAGCTCAAACTTTAGTTTTGTGCTTTCTTAACGGCGATGTGTAAACATTTCAACTTAGAGTTGAATTAATCACGTGTTTAAACTTGTCACCGACTAGCTTTAATATTTTCTATAAAGAAACAGTTATTGTTTCTTTGTATTTTCAAAATGTGTTGAGTTTCTTTAGTGCGCAATTATTTACAATAGTTCTAATTTGCTTATCGAAACCTGGAAAAAGTCTTACAGGTAAAATTATTCATCTAGCTTATCAGATTGGCTTTCATCATCAAATTTCAAAATGATTTCAGTGTTACTTTATAGAACTGTTTCAAAAATTACGGTAATTTTGATATTCTGTACTGCATTCAATGTTCTTTGTTGTCCTTGTCCTCGAGTTGAAAATTCAAAAGAACGCCTCCCAAAGGAGACGAGTAAAGCTAATTTGGATGCAGACATGACTTTAAAATTCCTTTATACCTATAAAATTTTCTGGCGAAATGAATTGTTGTCTTGTTTATATCTTACTGAATTTATCAAAATGATTAATGTATTTTTAAAGTTACGTGCTGCTGTTTGTTATCTCAATGTTTGTTCATATGTACACGTATTTTAAATTCAGTCTAAACGTTTTGTTTCTCGCCTGTTTCGCTGTTTATTAAACAACTCCTCACTGACGGCATAAAACTCTTACTATACTATCTTTTTTTTCTCCTCATTTAAAACTTTTCTATAAGAATTGAGGGTCAGTCTTATGCAAATAATTATTTTGTGTATACGGATATATATTTTCCCCTATTTAATCTACTTTTTGTTGTTATTACGTTTCTTTTGTTTTGGCTTTCTATATCGCGGCAACTGATGACTTTGCAGCACCTGACAACCCTTTTTCTCTAACACAGCATTGCTTGGACCGCCATAAATTGTCATGTTTGCGATTTTCTTGTTATTGCTAGTCATTTGTGGATGGGATTCATAAAGGCGTTGAGACAAGCTTCTCTTGGTCACCTGAAAAGAAAGAAAGTACGAATAGTAAT
The DNA here is from genome assembly GCA_024336925.2 of Zoanthus solanderi. NCBI lineage: Eukaryota > Metazoa > Cnidaria > Anthozoa > Zoantharia > Zoanthidae > Zoanthus > Zoanthus solanderi. Next base: position 1,799 of record JANCMA020594289.1, read on the forward strand.
GAACTATATATATATATTCTAAAACAAAACATTAAATATTAACCATTTCAATCACACATAATTTAGTATTCTTTTTGAGCAAGAAGCTAAGAAGCTTGTATGAACTTTTCGACAGATAATTCTGGTATCGCCGTTGAAAAGAAATTTCTTAGTGACTCTCTTTTTGCTAAGTGAGAGGAATAATTAGTGAACTAAAATACGTTTCTATATTTTACATCAAAAACAGTTTTCGTGACTATAAAAGCTTTTTAGTAATGGTTATTTTTGAAGAACACGTTCAACTAAAATTCACACTGTTTTATACATGTAGAAACTTGAACTAAAGTAATTTAAAATATACAATAATTTATATTTAAAAAGTTTAAGAATTGCTAACTTTGTTTTTTGGCAAGTAAGAACAACGGTATTTATCCAACGCTTATTTAATGTACCTTGCAAAAATGCTTAGTAAAAGAAATTAAAACGGAAATAAACTTACCTCGAATATCTCCCTCATGCCCCTGGCACGACCACTCCTGGCTGACTCAATAAAGGTTTTAGTAAACTCGTTTCTCCAAGTGTATTCGTGTTGTGACGTTGAGCTTAACATAACAACTTTCTTGGACAGCCGTTTACCAGGAAATTTATGGATTAACTGGCCCGAGTAGCTGTAATCTGCCACCACAAAAATTTTCTTTGCTTCACAATTCTTTAAGTCTGACTTCAAATCATGAAATGAGTATTCTTCCTTATCCTCAATTAACCCATCGTTGTTCTCATCCCAGAAGAGCAAGGCGCCATTACTTCTAGCCGGTCCGGTCAAGTAGAGAAAAAGTGTGTCAACACATGACCGTAAGGCGCACAACTTTTTAACGCGTGCCCTTGGACTTATTTCGTTTACAGCGGGAACAGCATCTCGAGTGGTGGCATTGCCGTCAACTGAAAGAGATCCAAAACATTAATTATAAAACAATTGCATTATAGTCGAATTTCTAGAGTGAATCAATGACAAGTTAGAACATTAACCGCTCAGTGGTGTGTATTAAATACGCGAAACTTTCTTGCCATTCGTGTGGTGTAGTGTCGTGTAAAAATTAATACAGTGGCCATACGACTGGCGGGAAAATTTCGCGCCAAAACGCGTTGTGCGCGCACACTTGGTCAAATGCAGCTTCTAAATGAACTAGTGAAGCGATAATGGCAAGCTTGCAGCAAAAAGAAATAACTATTGGCAGTTAATCAAACACCGCTCTAAAAGTAAGTGTATGAGATAACCTCAATTTCAGTGTTATCTTCTCAAAAATTCAGAGTTCAGTATAAAAACTTATACTGGAATAGGTTATGAACTACACGCTTTTTTATGAGAACAACTTTATAATAACAATGAGGCTAAGAATGGCCGAATATTAAGAAAAAATTAAGAACAAGTTCAGGATTAGGCTGAAAAAAAGTGAAAATGTTTCTAGTTGAAACTTAACTGAATCTTGTAATTTACGTTCGCAATGTGCACGGTAAAAACACAGTTGCACCGTTTTCCATTTTACTGCGAGAGAGGACAAAATGCACAGTGGTCAGTAATTTAGATAAATGTACAGATATCTCCTAAAAATACCGACGATCAACGTTGTTTTTCAATGCCTTGTCTTTTTGTTTTTGTGTTTGTTTTGATTTATCAATTGAAACAGCTCACAGAAATAAGAACACATTAAGAACAAATTAAGGCTGAAGCAGCCAAAAAATTAAGAACAATCTGCCTCGGCAAAATTTATTGGTAAAAAAGTGTGTAGCTAGACCAAACTAAACTTTGGCAACAACTATTGAATTACCTTAAACGGGTTTCGACCTATAAGTGTAAAAAGTAGGAAGTTACAGTGTAAGTAAAAAAAAAGACCTTTATTATTCAAATGTTGACCGTTTATTGGTTCTTTACTATACTTTACTTATCAAAATTATCTGATACATATCTTAAACAATTTCATTGAATTGTATTAGCTCTAAGAGATTTCTTTTTAATTCCTTTGTGTGAATAAACTCGTGAGGACTCGCATGGTACATTTTTTTTTAAAAAGGTGCGAATTAACGCAATATCTAAAATGTTTGGGGTCAATGCCGATCAACTTTAGTTAATTGGTTTTGCAGTGCACGTTTCTAAAAACAAATAAAAACAATAATTGCTCAAGGCACGGGAGTGTCGGTTATATTCCTTCGCTGACAATAATTTACGTAACACTTTTTCAAAGTATTTTCTTTCCAAACTCTTGTTTTTTAATTTCTAAAAATGTTAAATATTTCATAGAGCAAATAAAAGCCATGCAGCTTTAAAAAACATTAAAAATAAGATACAAACTTTATTTAATTTTTTACTTTTTAATTAGGATTTTGTTGACTTTGGTGTATAAATGGAATAAAAAAATTTGCCACGTACACGGAACACCTCATTTTTCCATTCGATAGTTTGGCACGTAAGCAGATCGGAAAGGAATTAGGATTTTAGAATTGATTAAGAATATTACATTTTCATTCGGAAAAATTTTGCACAGCAAGACAGCTTTTACGCAGTCATTTTGTCGTTGCAAGAATGAATTGACTATAGTTAATGTTTCCTTTGTGCAGGCAAAAAGAATAATTCCGATCTTAAATACCGGGCATTAACTTGCAAATTTGACCGGCGTGATTGTTTAGCGGGCCGATACCGCGCTCATTAACTTAGCGCCGTGCATTGCTTCTCTGCACGAGTTGTGAACGCCTTTCAAAAGACATTACGGCCTGTTCAAAGCCGAATTATGTTAGTTTTTTTTTTACCTTCGGCGCTTTGGAGAAGTTAAATCCAAGGTCATTTGAATTTTCTTTTTATATTTTATTCAAGATTAAACCGTCATCTGTGGTAACCTCTAATTGTTCAGGACTGTGTAAAGTGAGTCACAGCGTTGTTTTCGCTTGTTATTGAACAAAAAAACGATTTATTACATTTAGCTTGCCGACATCTCAAGGGGCTTACATACTTATCGCCGGCTATTCAGAAAGCCCTTGGAGATTTGGTCGGTAATCAAGAGTATGACCAGGTTTATCGGTTTACACAATATGACCACTTTCTGAGTTAATGAATTAATTGTTAGGGATGTGCAGGCATTTAGCCAAAGCTATTGAGCATCCCAATTTCGCCTAATACTACCAGAACCGCAAGGAAAATGCAGAGACACTGCAAGAACAAAGTAATTCGATTAGCTGTTGTTGAAAGCCTTTTAATATAAAGTGTGCAGCACGTTCAGAAAAATACAATACCGCTTGAGGCTATTTGGACGCACTGGCCTTTTTACGGAGTTACAGCCTCCTGCTGTGATGATAGTTAAGCTAAAGACAAAAAATGACCATTCAACACACGAGGTAAATTGCACACGTCTTCAAGCAAGGGTTACGCCGCAGCTCATTTTCCTAGTCAATTAACCTAGTCCATGATCACTTCTTGCCTACTATTTACACGTTATCACCTTGGATGATATTTATGAGTCACTGCTCTGTCACAAATCCAAAATCAACACCTATCTAAATAAAACTGGACAGCAAGACAAATATCAAACCAGGACGGCCTTGCAAAACTCTCGCAAGACAAATATAATAATTTTTTAAAATATTTGCTTCCGGTTTGAACAGATCATACTTTAATGCTAGTTTAGTTAGAAAAATGCCGAAAGAAAAGGCTAATTAAGAACTTGAAGAACAGTCTTGTGCTAATAATCCTCATACTGCATTCATTAAAATATCTTTGACAGAATATGCCGCTTTTAATATGTATTAAGACTTTCACTAGGCCCCGTGCCGCTTCAATCAAACTGTTGTTAAAGAAAACCGAACAAAAATATTTGCATTTGTACTTACGCTCAATCGCTCCATCGTGACTGTAGAATGTTGTAATATGTTCAGCAGAAAAATTGTTTTCTTTGTGTAAGAAATTCCAGAAGAGCTTCAGGTTTTTCTTGTATCGCGGATGACTCGTCTGCGAGTTCCATGCTCCGCCAATCAGCACTGCATAGTCGCATTGGTGGTAGAAGCAGAACTTTTTATTTTTTACCAGGGGATTACCACAGCGTGGAGTGTTTTCACAAGGAACTGGCGTTGCAAGATCAACTACTCTGCATTTTGCAAAGTTAAGAAGATCATCTCTGCACAGCAATTTTTGCGCCCTTTTTTTCAGGTTGTGTGAGGAATATACCAGTGGAATAAAGTCGATCTCACATCTACGACGTTTGCGTTCAATTGTGTTGTCGCAGTTTCGTTTCTTAGCCGGCGCTATGCATTCTGAAAAAGCTAAAATAAAATAAAAAACGACAGTTACATCGGCGATTTAAGTTACGTCAATGGCTAAGAGATAAGCAGATTAAGTAAGCTTTACTTGGGCTCAAAAAAGAAATTTTCGCGACGCCTTAGTACCTTGAAATAGAATACTAAGTATATTGTTGATGACATTTTATGTCCGCAAGATAACGGATTGTTTATCTTAATTTTGCGGCAACATTTAACTCACAGAACTTCTAGAAATGACTCGAGTATCTGTCTACACAATAAATCCTGCTTCTTTACAACCGGTTTTATCTATTGCATCAGTAATCTTTTTTTTGTATTCTTTTGCATAATGCGCGTGTTCAGAAAAAGAAGTAACAATAATGAATAAACAATGCTTATTGCTACAAAATTTCATCAGCAGATATACTAACATAAAATAAGTTGCATCTTTCTTTTCCATACCATAGCACGAATTAATTGACATAGAGCGTTTGTGAGCTCTATCTTACAACTCACGACTAATTAAAGCTTTAATCAATAAGTAAGGGAGTAGGAACAACTTGATTGTGATAAATTAATTGCATACCTGTAAATGTGCCTCCAATTCTTTTACAACCAGCTTCGCTTTTGAGTTTAAAAATATTGAATACAAGCACGGTGTGACCGAAAGATGCCTGAGGAAAAGGATCTATAGCAACAACGAAATCGGGATGTTGGTCCCTGTTACTTCTTTTCTGCACCCTGTATTTGTCTGGTAGTATTACCACTAATCGCTCTGATCTTGAGCTAGCTTCTGCAGTGTACAAGTTCATTTTCGACATGGGAACACGGCTGGCTGCTATGCAGTTAGATTTGCTAAACAGACAATGATTTTGGGAGCGTACTATTTCTAGCGTTGCATTAACTCTTCTTCTCCAGTCATAACTTGAATGCCCGGACTGCAGCACAGAGGCACAACTTGTTACCATCATGACGCATAGGATGAAGTACACGGAGAAAGAAGGCATGATGTCACGCGTTATTCCTCCAGAAATAAAAACACACTGTCGAACCAGCAAGCGCTTGACTCTTAAAGGAAAAGGCTTAAATAACCTGAGTTCTTTTTAAGCGTTTTTAGAATTTGTTTAGAAAATTCTTTTGAGAACTGCCGCAATTTGTTATTGGTTCGCATTCGCTACATCAACGGTGAGTGCACGAGCAATGAAACTTCCTCCTTTTATAAAGTTAATCACCAGCCTATTGATTGGCTCGCGGCTACTTCTTACGGGCGCTAATTGTTTTGGCAATATTCAGGAGAACCAAATGTAACAGTATCTCTGACGTAGCTCTTCTATGAGGCGCTCTAACCCGCAAGACAAGATTAAGTTCCGGATTAATCATGAACCTTTTAAACCAACTTACTCTGGCTTATGTGGAAGTCTAGAGGTTTGGAAAGATTTGGCATTTGTTCGGGAAATGTAAAATCCGTCCCCGGAAATTCAAATGAATTATCATTTGTGGAAAGAATCACGCCCACTGATAAAACCTTTATCGATAATTACCGCCGAAAGCTTAGATCTCCAAGCAGTGCGAAATTTTTTGAACTCAGGAAGGATCGACAAGAATTGTTGTCGCGGAAAGATCAGCGGTGGGTGGTATACGACGTGTAGAAATGTTATAGAAATCCTTTCCCATTTGTTTTGCTTCTAGAAAAAAACGCAAACTCCACATTTTTTCCGCAAGCGAACGTTCGAGGCACTGTGTGCTTTTGTTGAAAATAGGCGGTGTATGTAATTCGTAAGGTAAAGTGAAGCCGCTAGCAAAATGATATAGTTAATTGAGCAAAATCAAATGGCTTGTCGCTTAAATATCCCCATTTTATAATTGCCGAAAAAGTAAACAAAGTTTATAAAACAACTTTATTTGTTTCACAAATGATTAAGGGTTAAAAATCATACCGCTTTTTATGGATGTCAAAGAAATATGTCAGTCACGTTGTCTGAAAAAGTCCGGGATGTCTTTCTTAAGTGTAATCCCAAATAATCTTACTTTTAAAAACCCCAAGCATTTTAGCAAAAGGGAGCATTTCATTCCTCTTTTCAAAACGCAGACTATTTGACCTAGCAAGTATCAAAGAATGTAAGTTGTGTTTTTTTATTACGAACTCAATATAAGCTGATGCATCTTGGAATTCTTTCAGCGGATAAAATAGGCCACATGATCTGGGAGACGAAGCAAATAACATTTTTAGATAGAAAACAGAGCGAATATAGAACCAAGGTCATCGGAAGGAAGCAAATTTTCCCATCATTTATGTATGCTTTTTAGTTCTTAGTCCTAAAGGATTATGATAGGAATGTAAAGTCGTGTCTGCTTTCTAAATTTTACGTGCCTCCGGCAAACACAAAGAAAACAACGGTTTTATTACAAAGGTAAAAAGAGAAATCCATATTAAAATATAAGAGCAGTATTGTTATTTTATTTATGCATTTCTTGCTCTTATCCAGGAGTGTAAAATGATAAACTTGGTTTCTGTTTTTTAGAATATTAAACTAGTACTGTATGAAACTACAAATATACCAGTTTCAATAACAGAAACTTCCTGTTCCTAAAATGTGTTTGTAGCAAATCCTAAGGACTTTTATCGCTTTTTTGAAGAAACCGCAAAGCAATTTATAAATACTATTTTCATTTAATCCTGTAATTTGTTGCTTGAACGCAAAAGCGTTTGCTTTTGTCCAAGCTGTTCGCATAAGGCTACCGAGAATTTAAAAAATGCAATTACAGCTGCGAGCTTTGGAAACGAAACAGCCATTAACTACAAGTCTATTTCGGAAATGTGTCATTTTAAAGTTAAAGATATTTTAAGACGTCCAGGCATGCAATGATAAAATCTTGTTCTACAGAACATTTTTTGTATGCTTGCACTGTGTTTCATTAATTGACATTGATAAAATCGTATTTTAAAGAAATCACGTTAAGACGATTTACAGTTATATTATACTGTTTCTATTGGATAAGTGCTAACTCACTTTGAGCTTGCTACTTTCAAAGCAAAAATATTTTAAGTGGTCCAGAGGCACTTCTTCATATATTCTAAAAGTTTTTACTTCCATGCATAAGCAAAATTGTTTACATGATTTAAGCGGGTTTAAAATGAGTTTTACTTCAGTCTTCTTTGTAGTATATAAAAATTCATACAATACCTGAACATGTATCAAACAAAGATCCCGACAACCAAACCAAAGAAAAAAAGTGCATGCACTTGATGAAAATTTTTCAGTACGCAGAGCTACAAGGTTAGATCGCTTTCAAAGATGGATGATGTGACAAAGTTTAGTTTGTCAAGACTGGTATATATTTAGTTGATTTAAACTTTGAAATTACTGACTGCGCGCATCCAGCCTGTTGTATAAATCGTGTTGTAGGAAAAATGTTTGATCGTTAAGGATTGCAAATTGAAACGGAACTACACCCAACTAAAAAACCCTATGGAGAGATGTTAAAGTATAGGTATCGTACAGCGTTTCAAATAGAATCGTTTTTTCCCCCTCAGGACAATGGTTTTTCTAACTATATATAAGCATTGATTTCTGTTTACATATATTGCTTTACCGCCTCGCCGAAGCAGATTACATTTCACGGCTCGAGATGACCTCAGTTATGTCGACAATTGATTTGAAGTCTTTGTACATCAAATATATATAATAAAAACTTAATATTGATACAAAATTTTTTTTTGAAAATACCTGGTCATACTAATTGCAAATTATAACATCAAAACTTTGACAAAATCGAAGCAGCTTTCTGAATATTATAAAACTAAAGTCGGTCATGCTTTATCAAGTAGGGATTGTTCAAACACGCAAGTGAAGCAGGGTTCTAAACTCTACTAGAGTCAACTAATGTTTTTAAAATACTTACTTTAATTGGTATACAAAAACCGAAGCCGCCATTTAGTTGTCTAATTCTACTTTGTTACCTAGAACTTTTTTGACCTGGTATTTGTTTTTTATATTATAAATGTGTAAAGACGAAGACATAACTCAAATATAAAAAACGATCTAATTTCGAAGTTGTTTTTTCTGATTGCAAATGTCTCAAAGCTTTTCAATAAAACTGCCAGTTATGTTTTCATTTCATTCTTGCATTATATAAAGCTGTTTTAAACTCCTGTAAACACTTTTTTTTAAAAAAGCGATACGTAGTGGTTATTAAAAAATGTTCAGTTGTGAAATCTAGAGCGAACAGCTGATTTTTATTTTAAGATGTACTTCATCCGGGTAATCAAAAATTGATAGACATTTCTTAAGGGCTTTTTGTGTTCTTTGTGAAGTTTTGTGTTCTCATCTAATACTTTTTCGTTTTGCTTACTCCATGGAATACCAACTGAAATTTTTAAACAAAAACTAGTGCAAATTCACAGCGTTGCAGTTTAAAGCAATGAAAGAAGGAACATGGCAGATTGTGTACTAAGGGAGGAGGGTTAAGGGCGACTAATGGCACAAATAAATGTGGGAAAGAAGGGACTTAGTAAAGAACAAATGAATTTATGTAATCATTCATCATCAGTTTTCATGTATCAATATCACTCACCGACCTCTGCATACTTTCTTTTATGCCGAATTCCGCTTTTTAAAGTTTGTGCGGTAAATAGTTCTCGATATATAACACATGCAGTCATGACACGTATACACCGTGTCTACAAAATTTAATACCACAGATCTTTTTCAAGTTCGAAAAAGAATCTTTGATTTCATAAACTTATCTAAATACAAGATATAAATTTTTTACATTTCTTTTAGCCTGACAAACTACGATCAGTAGTTTGAACATCTTGATGTTAAAAAATGATTTCTGGCCAATTTTCCTTTCCGTCGATCGGGTAGCACAGAATTGGATTACCAATTGGCGAGGGTGAAAGAATGCTGAAATATTAAAAATCAAGTAAGCATTCATTCATTACAACGTGATCATATTGAATATTGAGTTTAATGTTAACATAAATCGAGACTGATTTATCTGGGTTTTCTTTTTTTTGCGCCAAAACTTGAAAAAAAAATTGTTCCGAATTGTGCAATTCGTGCACATCGTTTGCTTGCTTAATGCTAAAAGTAATACAACATTTGCTTCTATTTTTGTTCCCTGTCAAGGTTAACCATTGAAAATAAATTCTGAGGAATTCTCTGATAAAAATTTACTTTTTAGTAGCAACCTGTTTTATTGGAACTTAACGATTAAAATGCCTAAGTAAATCTTGTAAAACATGCTAAAAACAAGTGCGTGGCTAAAGAGGAACAAAGAAAATTATATTTGCATCTTGCAGACTATTATGAAAACAGTTTTATTTCTTCTCTTTTGTTTGACAATGTGACATTGGAGAAAAAAAGTGGAACTACAGGTACATTCTACATTTGTATGTTACTGTTAGTTTTTCAAATGGTAAATCGCGTAAACCTTTAAAAAGGCAAGCAGTGTTTACACGGTTGTTTCAAGGCAGCAAATGTACGCCCAACACTTCAAATCAATTGCGTTTAAGAACTTTTTTTTTAACAAAGTCTTTTGAATATTCATTTACTAACTTTGGCTCAAAAATTAGCTCTTCTCAGTTATTTTAATAGCACAATGTATTTCTCATGTCAGTAATAAATTTAGTCATCAGTACACAAGTTTTGCCAATTCTCCGATACACTGAAAAGCTTTAATTTTACTGTCAAAACAATAGTATACTGAAAATCTTTATTATAGAACGTTTCAAACAAAAAGGGAGAGCTGAATAAAAATGTCAATGAGTTTCGTTGCCGATTTAAATTGCTTTTGAAACAAAAAGCCTAAAGGTTATCGGATGCATGTTAGCATAATTTAAGCGGCAGTTAAAATTCTTTTCATCAAGGATCAACTTAAACAATAGAGCAAGTTTAAGCTTTTAAGACTAACTTTCTGTTTTCTGTCTTAAAACTATGTAAGAAGTTATTTTGTAATTCTATTTAAAACTATTTTCGTTTTGACAAGGTTTTGCTTTCTCGTGACTTTAAAATTATTGCCGTTCTTGTAAGGAAGATAAAATTGTACGAGATTCTTTTTCTTACATGACAGGATATCTTTTGTGGTGAGGTAAATATTGCGGTTTGTATATATTGCTAGTGTCGGACTAGTGATTACCTCCAATAACTGCTAATCTATTTATATATCGTAATCATGAAGTTGATATTTATACAGCTATATAGTGAAAACTGTTTGGTGTGTAGATTACGATCATTTTCGTTACTGTCTCTCCAGTTACTTTTGCCTTAAACTCAGAGGGTTTTCACTCAGTAAATATTCTTAACCAGTGAACAAAATTTAATAAAAATAGTGTTGTAAGATGACCATGCGGTTAGTTCCCAAAATAAAAAGCAGGGCTTTAACGGGAATCAAAAATGTGACCTGGTGACTTCTGCAATACAATCTCGTGAAGTTGGCAAAATTAAGAACAAGATTAGTAGATAATCAAATAAATAGGTTACATTTAAATTTATTACATAATAGCTACGATACAAGGCTTTTACTTAAAACGCATTTTTCTACTTCATCCTAAAATATGGATTCAAGCCATTCCACGCTATACATCTCCTTGCCCTTGTCTTGGTCAATCGAAAAGGGCAAATCATCGAACAAATTCAAACCATTTGCTGTTTTTATCAGAGAAGGGCCTGATTTTGTGAGAAAAATCATACTTATATGAATCATTGAATTTTGGTTATACTTAAACTCTTTAGTGTGCTCCTAAGCGCAACACTTACGTAATGGACACTAGTCCAGCAGGCGCTGGTACTCCATTTAATGGCCGGAACTCGTTAGACAGAGTGAGCGGAAACGAGACTCACAAAAAAATATTTAAAATATTATCAATTTACCAGACATATTTTGAGCTAGGTGGTCACTTACTTTACTTTACCAAACGTATTGACCTAGGAGGGGGATGGGTGGGGAACAATGGATCATTCATGAGGTGGTTTAAATGGCTGAACGGCACCACTAAAGCCAACTACGGTCTTGAATTCGTAAGTACGATTGACAAAGAGGTTGAATTCCTTGACATCTCAATGAAATTTGACAACGCAGGATTGTCATCTACTGACTTGTTCATTAAGCTCACTGATTCACGCCTCTATCCTGAGACACACATTTCAGGGCATTGTCTACTCACAAACACTACGAATTGGACCTACAGTATCAGACGAAACCGTTTTCAAACAGAGACTAAATGCATTTACCATTTGTGGTTACCATAAGGGCATGATTGAGTGAGTTATTAAGATGGTGGAGAGAAAGCCAAGATTACTGGCCAGATTACAACAGACACGAAAGGTGTGACGAAATGATAATACCATGTCCATGGATAGTTACATATGGCTTTTAAAAGTTTAAAAGAATAGCCACACAATAATGTCAACCACTTACGTCGGAGCTAAAACTCTTGTTGACGATAATAGAAGAACTAAAATATAATAAATTAAACAGTCAACACGACCTATATAAAATTTTAAAATATACTATATTTCGGCTAGCCAAACTAGCCTTCTTCACGTGTGAGAATAAATTCAAATTGGTGTACAACAGTTTTTAAATGTAACGGTTATGAAATATGATACTCGTGCTGTGAAATGTAAGTAAATAACGGAAAAAACGAAATTCCTAAAAACGGTTGGATAAAAAGATAAGTGGGTGTCCGGCCAGTGAAAAAAGGAATGAAAAAGTGTAAGGGATTTCGCTATAGAGAAACTACATTGAAATTATCTACTTCAAAGTAGGTTATTTGCTCCACATCTTTTAAAAGATAAAAATTAAGGAATTTTATTTATCTAGCTTAATATAGTCAAGCGTTGTAAACTTCAAACAGTTTTGACTGAAACACGTTTCGTTTCATTTTCGAACTGGGCCACTTACTACGCCAATTTAATAAAAAAATGAAAAACTTTACCTTGAATGAATCCAACTCCATAAAGATTATCATATTACGGCCCATATTAACTTGTAAATGATTCGTAGGGGTTTCTCCTTACTAGATAATTTAAATTCAGTTATCAGAAATGTAAATATTTTCACCTTACCGCCATTTTGAAGTTGGTTCACTGGGAGTAAAGTTTGAGAACGAGGTTTAGAAAGATTTGGTGCCCAGTTTACGCGGTCCAACTTTTCACGGGAGTGAAAGAGCCTAGGTTGGTCTCTACAGGCAATGACGTCATTGTTTACGATTGGCCGGTCTATCCACAGGAAGCCCAAGCTCATGTTTCGAGGCGATTTACTATAGAATATATGTTACTCAAAAACACTAAAAATTTCTACCTTTAAATTTAATAAAATCTATTGAAACTTACACAGCGTGTTGTTAAAGCATTCCTGTGACTTCTGGTAAAGTTTCAGCCAATTTGGTTGAGTTTTGACTGCTTTTCCCTAGCACTACATAATAAGAGTGAAGGAATATAATAGCCACAGTGTATTAAAATTTATTAAAATGGTTAAAAAGCAAAGCTGTCAAAAAGAGTGGGCCCCGGCCCCTTGGGCTCAGGCCTCTTTGGCCCAGGACCCTTGGGCCCAGGCCTCTTTGGCCCCTCCCCTAAATCCACCACTGCATCCGTAAATTATGACTGCTATACTACCATTACGACAGCCATTGTTTTACGTCCCTCTATCGCCGACTGCTATATAAGCAACAGTTAACTATTACTTTAAAATTATTTTTAAGGCATAAAAATATATTTAAAACAAAAAAGGTAAAACAGGGTTTGTGCTGAGGTACAAATGAAAAACTTAAGGAGTTACCAAGGTGTACTCAAAGATTTTGAAAGTGCCTCGTTAGCGATATTATGTTATAAAATGTATTTTCTATGATACCCTTTGACTTACAAACATTATTTGAACAAAAATTAAAAGAAACTTTCTTTATTGTAAAATTCTATTAAAAATGTACCAGTCAGTGGCAGATCAACGACAAAGGAAGTAGTATTTAATTAAGGTGTGGTCCCAAAAGTTGCAGAGTGGACTTGGAGTTTAAGGAGTAGCACAAACCCTGTAAAAGTATATTGCCCTTAATTCTTTATTGTACGCTAAGCAGATTTAAAATCAATCAATCAATCCAATTTTGATCCGGGTTTATCCCCGTAAATAGGGATTTACCCCACTCTAACAGCAATCTAGCTCGATTCATGGCATCCTTTTTCTCCAAACCAACACTCTTGTTCTCCTTTTCCACTTGCGTCGTCCTCGCTTCCTCTTGCCCTTCACTTCAAACTCCAATGCTTTCTCAAAACAAACCCATCATCCCTCCTCAACACATGCTCGTACCATCTCACTCCACTCGCCTTCGCCATCTGAACCACTGCTTCCTTCAATCCCTAAAAATACACTGTATAATAGAAAACAGGACATTATTTTGTGATTTGACATGTTTCAATCGTTAAACGATCATCTTCAGTTGAAGTAAAAGTTAAAATGAAATACTGAAAACTGAACAGAAAATGATGGTGGAACAATTGAAACATGTCTTAATTGCAGATTCAAAAATTTTGTCTCACTTTTTACATGCATGTTCAACTTTCCTTCATAAATATTATTTAATTATTAATTTACTTCACTGGACCCATTTCATATTCTTTAACCTCTCTCCAAAATCATGCCCGTATAAATTCATATAGTTTGATATCAGCCCAGTTTGCTTTTGTTCTTTTCTTAATAACGTTTGGTGAAACAGCACTCGTATTGTAATTTTATACATGGTTCAATGTACTAAATGCAACCTCCAGTTCATTGGAGAAACCAAACGTAGACTAAAAGACCGCTTTAATGAACACAGACGAGCAGTTGACAAACCCAACATTATTTACAAAGATTAGACTCGAACCCAACTGTTAGTTCTAATAATAATACTAATGATAACAATAATAATAATAATAATAATAATAATAATGATAATGAACATAGAAAAAACCTTACAGACTCCACTGTGTACATTGTGCGGAGAATCCACTGAAACTGTACGACATATTGTCAGTGGATGTAAAGAACTTGCCCAAAGAGAGTACAGGAAGCGCCACGACAAGGTAACCCTGCGGTTACACTGGAAGATATGCATTAAGTACGCAGATAGAGTATAACGACAAGTGGTATGACCGTCAACCCCTACCAGTTGCAGAGAACGAAAAAGTGAGGATTACGTGGGGCTCGACTATTCGCATAGATTAGAAACTGAAGCATAATCGGCCAGATATTAATCTAGTGCATAAAGACACACAGGAATGGACACTTATCGACATGGCTGTACCAGCGGACCAGAACATGATCACTATTGAGGAGGAGAAGGTGGAAAGGTATCTCAGGACTTAGCATGAATTAGAAGGATTCATGAAGCCTCACGAAAGTGACAGTTATTCCAGTCGTGGTTGGTGCACTTGGAAACATCTCGAAAAACTCAAAGGCCTGGTAGGGGAAGCTAGATCTACCTTACATTTTTGGAAGTATACGGTTGTCGGCTATCCTCGAAACTACCCACCTGTTGCGGAAAGTGTTGTGTATCTAAGCTGCGGGGAGTTGCTGAGACATGATTAAGAACACCCCGAAAAAACTAGAGAGAATCGTAGTAGAAGAAGAAGAAGAAGAAGAAGAAGAAGAAGAAGAAGAAGAAGAAGAAGGAGAAGGAAAAGAAAAAGAAGAAAGAGAAGAAGAAGAAGAAGAAGAAGAAGAGGAAGGAGAAGGAGAAGAAAAAGAAGAAGGAGAAGAAGAAGGAGAAGGAGAAGAAGAAGGAGAAGAAGAAGGAGAAGAAGAAGGAGAAGAAGAAGAAGAAGAAGAAGAAGAAGAAGAAGAAGAAGAAGAAGAAGAAGAAACAGATGATTAGGAATTAATAACCAACCCTATCCTGCAGTAAGATTTCTGGAGATTCTTAAAGGATTTTGATAATTGGTTGAGGGACTGGCATTACGATTTAACGCTCTTATTGAAGACCACGACTAGGCATAAAAATCTAGAATTGTTAGAGAAAAAGCATTACATGTACCTTCCCCTTAAATATTACTTTACCCGTAACTGTAGGTCTGGCAGATAGTTAAGCCTTTTCCTTCCACCTTTAAAACTGATACCTTATCACAATTAGTTTATTTTTCAACCTACGGCTGAAAAACAATTGTAAAAATAGATACCCATGTCGTGTAGTTAAATTGTATGTTGCATTTGTATTAAATGTTTTAAACGATTATAATAATATCTAGAGAGTTTGAACAAAACTAACAAAGAAAACAACGTACCTCATCCAGACGATGTTGAGTATAAAACGCGTGCTTGCTTTTTTCATCTGATGCTAATGGAGTGACTCCTTTGTCTTGCACGAACATGTTCAGGGAACTGGTACTGATACAATAAACGGCGGATGAAATAATGAGGTGATCTTCGTGATAAGTTATCCATTAACATTTTTAATATATAATGTTTGTTTCATGACGGTGAAATCATCAGTAGGAATACTTAAAAAAGATACAGTCAGTTACGACTCCCGTAACTTCAAATATAAACACATCAAATCATGGCTTGTTCATTTGTTTGGTTAACTGTTTATTCCATTTTTTATCTCAGTAAAGACAGTATTCATTTGCAAAACTATGCATACAGAGCCACACTTTTAATAGAAGGCTCCTTCACTGAAAATAGCATAAACTTGGATGTGTAATAATCATTTAAGTCACATCCCACAAGCATTACACTTATCAATATGATAGCAGTTCGGACCAACCTTGACGTTGATGTTGTAGCTACATTTTCTGGAATACGATAACCTGAGAGGTTTAGGAGATCTTTGATCATTTGCCCTTTGATATTCCGATCGAGTTGTGAGTTAGAATGAAGGCTGAAAAGTAGAAGAAAAAACTCAGATGGTCATCGATACAAATAAAGCATTGACTACAGAGAAAAAAACAAAAAAAAAGCCAAATTCTTGCAACTAATTCTTCAAAGAAAAAGATAATCGTGAAGCATTCTGTCAGAAGAGCGCTTGGACGCAACATCCATCAACGATTTTAATGGTGTGCAAGCTTGGCTCCGTTGTTAAGATCGCTGACTACCAAGTGGGAAACCCCCGGGGTTCAAATCTCCACGTGCTAAGTACTAAGTGTGTGAGATTTCTTCAGTTGGTGAGATCTCTGATTACCAAGCGGAAGACCCTCGGGTTCAATTCTCTACCTACTAAGTACTAAGTGTGTGTGAGATTTGTTCTGTTGGTACGATCTCTGACTAATAAGCGGGAGACCCTCGGGTTCAATTCTCTACCTACTAAGTACTAAGTGTGTGTGAGATTTGTTCTGTTTGTAAGATCTGTGACTAACAAGCGGGAGACCCTCGGGTTCAATTCTCTACCTACTAAGTACTAAGTTTGAATGAAATTTGTTCTGTTGGTACGATCTCTGACTAATAAGCGGGAGACCACCCGGGTTCCATTTTGCACCTGCTAAGTACTAAGTGTGTGTGAGATTTGTCCAGTTGGTGAGATCTCTGACTGTAAAGCAGGTGGCCCCGGGTTCAATTTTTGATCTACGAAGTACTAGGTATGTGTGTGTATGTGTGTGTGTGTGGCACTGGCTCAGTTGATAAGATCCCTGACTGCTAAGCGGGAGGCCACGGTTTTGTTCCGTCGGGAACAAAACGTTTGTTCATCCTTTCTTTCACCACATTGTCTGAGGAGAGGAACGTTAAGCCTTTCAAAGGAACTCACGCACGTATCGATAAGAGTAGGGTTACGACCCGACTCTTAAACTCTGTCCTTGGTCACAGGGGGAATTACCTTATAATAATTGTTGTAAAATGCTTGGGTACTAATTGCACCTTATAAAATGTAGTAATGTCCTTAAGTCACCCGAAATATTGTAAAACTCTGGCAAATCAGCCTCTGGTTGCCTTAGGAGCTTCTAAAGTTGAACAATGCTAAGAATGAGAGTGACAATTCAGGGTTGTCAAAATAAGCCGGCAACCGGCGCATTTCATTGGCTACTCTAAAAATGCGCTGGCTACTCTAAAATAATTAATGCTTGTAGCTTTATTTTCATGAGAATGAGAATAATCAAGGCAGCGATCAGAGTAATACGTGTTTTGTGTGGCATTCCCCAACTCTTCTGGCAATTCCGGCTTCTCTAAATCTTTTTGACAACCCTGGAAACACACTGTATGACATTCTAGTCAATCTCTGGCACTCACTCATTTTGAAACTCAGATGTAGTTAAAAGGCTGGGACAACTGAGGCAAAAACGAAGCTCAAACAAGCATTCAAATCTCGGCAAAGCCACAAAGCTATAGTTCAAAAGAAAGATTCTGTAGTTAGTGGTGATGAGAGATCTCACCAAACGGGGCAATCAGGCCAGGTGAATTCTATCGTGCAATCATCTGCGTCAAGTAATTTAAAATTAAGTGACTTAATCAACTCTAGGTTGAAACGTTTAATATTCTCCGTAAGTCGAGTAGAAGTTCTTAGGGCAAACCCTTTGTTGGAGCAAGGAAGCAACGCTAAGTTGTGTTGACTATAAACTATGGAGATTATTCATCTAGTATGTATAAGTTTAAGGCCACTCTCTACCCTAAGACCATTTTTTCGCTACTTTTAGTGATATTTTTGATGATATCTCCGTCATTATT
>JANCMA020595342.1:0-19667 GCA_024336925.2 Zoanthus solanderi
TTTCATCCGACAGCGCTCCGAAATTTGCCCCTGATATTGCAGTTGCGGGGGGGCCAAATGGAAGAACTTTCAAAATCAAAAATTTTGCTGGTATATGGCACACAGGCATCCCATGCGTCAAGATTAGTGTTGCTGCTCGCCTGAAGGTTCGCAGCAATCATAAGTTACTCTGGTTAAAAATATTTAACAAACACGTCGGGATATTTTAAACATGTTTTTGAAATATTTTAAGCAGAGTAACTTATGTTTTTTAAACTATTTCATCCATGTTGTATTTTGTCGGTGGTCTTTCAAGTTTGCTGATCTTGCAATTAAGGAACTCCTGGCAGCATAGTGGCTTGAATGTTCAGTCATTTGCCTACATACAGTAAATCCAGTTGCCTCTAAAAAAATATAAGCTAGGACTCTGGTACATCAGAAATGAAAGCATCACGTTTTTTGCTTTTACTGTTTTCATATAAAACGTCCTTACATGGAAACTAATTTTCGGCACCTTTACTTCTAAAATTTTTCTTTCTAATATTGCACAATATGATGGATGCAGTCCTCAGCACTGTTAATGAGGTACAGTGGACTTGTGGTGTCTTGAATTCCCAATAAGACAGCTTGTAACCTTAAAAGGAAAATAATTTGTTCCATGACCACTAGAAAACTGTTGCTTGCCTTTGGTGTGAAGAGCTCGCCTGTGATTGGTTAAAACATAAACATTCCAGACATATTTCAGGTGTTCATGCTTTTATACTGAAACACAGCTTTAAGTTATATCAAGTTGTTCTTTTTGTTATAGTTTGTCCTGCCAGAGATGATTGTCCATGGAATATTGGCAGTACTTCTTCTTGGCTACTTTCAGTGGGTTGTGTTTCTTCTGAATGTACCTTTAGTAGCGTGGCACATATACAGGTTTGGAAATCAATCCAATAATATTTAGAACAACTCACAGTAGCATAGTATAACATGTAGCTAATGTCTCTCTCTTACTGTAACTCAGTGATTACTGAAAAACTTGATCCTCTAAAGGCTTAGTCGATTTCAATCTCATTGTCACTGAGGTGGATTATTTTAAGGAGTTCACTGGTGATTTAGGAAGACCCCAGTGTTCTAATAAGCTGTTGGACTATTATATTATTCATTTTAACCCTTTAACCACTAAGAGTGCCGAAAGTTGAGTTTGTAAATTCTCCCAACTTAAGTCCATAGTATTCCTATGAGAAGTTTGGGAGAATTTCTTAATTCATCTTCCAGAGTTTTTGGTGGATGATCAAATTTCATATTCTCAGTATTAACCAGCTTGTTTTCTTTTGTTTACTGTAAGGAGAATTTAGATGTTGACAAATGCCTTAGGGCTGAAAGAGTTAACTTTTATATAAAAACAAAATTCCCAGTAAGTTTATTACTAACAACTTTGATTAAGAATTAGATAACTTTGTTGTGTTTTAATTTATAAACAATATTAAAATGGCGATATTATATGGGAGCAAGACATGGTGTTTAAGGGAAAATGAAATGGCAATTTTGAGAAGGACCGAGACAGCAATAGTAAGATAAATGTGTGGTGTAAAAACTATGGAGAAAAAGAGGACAGAGGACCTAATAGAGATGTTGGGATTGAAGGAAACACTGGTTCAAATGGCAAAGGAAAATGGAGTGAGATGGTACGAGCATGTGTTGAGGAGGGATGATGGGCATGTTATGAGAAAAGCATTTGAGTTTGAAGTGAATGGTAAGAGGAAGCGAGGACGACCAAAGAAGACGTGGAAGATGCAGGTGGAGAAGGAGAGCAAGAGTGTTGGTTTGGTGAAGGAGGATGCCTTGAATTGAGCGAGATGGAGAATGGGAGTTGGGGTAAATCCAGTCACCCCCTTTTATAGGGATAAAACCGGATCAAAATTGGATGGATGATGATGATGATGGGGTACAGCTTAGGACTTGATATTTTCAAAAACAAAGTGCTTAATTATATAAAACATTTTATCTGCTTTCTTTGTCTAAATTGAAGACAAGGCTCAATAATATGAGAGCATCTTAAAGGAAAATATTTCCCAATCAGATCAGAAGAGCCAAGTTAAAACATCAGAAACAGTATTTTTTTTTAATTTTCATGACATGGTTGGCACTTCGTTTATTTTTATATAGTGGTTGCCGCAGCGGGGCCATTCATCACCATGATGTACGTGTCGCTGAACACAATGTTGCATCACTTGCAAGACATTCACAGGAAGTTTGTGGCTTAAAGTGGTCTCCAGATGGCAAATACTTGGCCAGTGGCGGTAATGATAACCTCCTGCTAATCTGGGATGCGTCAGTTAACACTGTCAATAATTCGAACATGCCCCTGTACACACTGACACAACACCAGGCTGCTGTCAAGGTACTAACCATAAAGAGACCCTAGGGTTTGTGCACTGCCTGGAAAATTTTGAAATTTGGTTTTTCATATCAGGCAGTGATCACAAGTTGTATATATCGTTACGAGAATTGTGTACTATATTCAACGAGTCAAGCCTGCTCAACCAAAATAAACCAAATGGGTTTTATTTGTCTGTTGTGTAGTGGAACAGAAATCTGTTAATGTGACCAATAGCTGATACACCACTTAAATTAGAGGACTCGAGGTTGATGTTTTTTTTTCAAAGCTCAAACTACCTTGGATAATTATCAAAATAAATTAATTTTACTCATCTCTTTACCTGAGTACAAACAATACTTTTGTTGCAAAACACTAGCAGATTCATATATTATGCCGCTAGTACCCGGAAAACGTATACTTAAGTGTTGGTTACGGGCTATTTTTGATACGTAGTTTCCACATATTGGCGCAGTTGGTAAAATAACATTACAGAAACCGGAGATAAGCGCCGGCTCCATGGGCCTTTTGGCTAGTAATGGATTTAACTTTTAACTTCCGTATATAGAGCTGAGCGAGCTTGGTCGCTTCAAAAAGATTTTATAATACCAATATATTGAAGTACAATAACATTTATTTCGAGTTTGTTGTAATATGAATCTCGCAAATCAATATGGAGGTAGTTGCAGCTCTGTTTTGAGATAACAAATTGCGAAAAAAAATTAATTATAAGCATTTTATAGGCGGATATTTGTTTACATTTTCTCTTCATAAACATATGAGCGCCAGTTTCTAATAAGTTTACAAAAGGTGAGGAAATATATATAAGCTAAACATTGTTCCTGTGATCTCATGGTGCCCCCGGTTGTTTCAAGTATTTTGGAACCGCGATATCGTTTTAGAAAATGCTTGCATAAAGTCTAAAATTCCATCTCTTTGTTAGCTCGATAAGCTTTTTCCCGTTTTAGATTCTATCAAACCGTATTTATCTTTGTTCATTCGCTACCTAATATATAGTTGTATGCTAATGAAGCAGATTGTAAATAATGACGTCAGCAAAGATTCCTCTATTGTCTTGTAAACGAGTACTGAATCAATGGCAAAGTTCCGCTTGTCAAAATGATTGTTTTGTTTACCCTTTTAAGTTAAATCTTTTTAAACGTTTATATTGGTGCGAAATTCCCCTAAACTGATAAAAACCTTACAAGAAACGAGAACGCAAAGATAACTAACCTATAGTCATTGTCGCATCCAGGAGGGGTTAGCCCTTTTGTAGAGTGATGGCGGATAATGGATATTTTCTTGTTAAGGATTATGAGAAGCTGCAAACTCAGATTAAACAAGATCCAAACCGAAAGCGAGGGATTTTGCCTAACCTGCTTAAAATGAAGAGTCGTTTACCTTTATTTTATTTTTTGTTTCTCGGGTGGAGGTTCGTGTCGTTTATTTTCTATACAATCCACTCCAGTGATTGTTTCTTTAAAAAGAAGCATCCGAGTTACTTCTGCGTTAATTCAACTCTGATACCGCACTCTCTGGAGCTCGAACTATCTTGGCAAGTCAGCTGGATAATCAACTGTTTACTCTGTGTAGTGATTCTTCCTCAGATGCCAACATTTCAAGGATATCGGGCAACATTTAATCGCCTTTCCCGCTTTTCTCGTTTCTGGTCTCTGCAGGGTCAGCTTTTCGTTACAATTGTGTATACGGTCTTCGTGCCTGCGTTGGGGAACTCTTCCGTCGGTGACATGACAGTTGCAATTCAAGTTGGGTTCATACTGGGACCCATATTTTCTACAATGGTAGCATGCCTCTGGAATTTTGTACCATACCCCAGCAAACACATATTCAATCATCACATATATTTGGCATACCGCTGTACAATACTTTTGTTTTACATCGAGAATCTTTATCTCTTTGTGTTGGTATCGATTCACATAGCTTTTCGAATCAATGGAGTGAACGGCGACGAGTTAAAATCCCAACACCCATCAGTCCAAGCGGCCATAATCCTCGTTCACGCCGGAGAAGTGTCTTTTTATTATGATATGTCAAAGTTCTTCTGGAACAAGCTTTTTGACGACAAAAGAAATTTACTTGAAGCTGATAACATATAAAATGTAATTAAAGCCATTTGAAAAGCAGTTTCAAAAGAAAAACCAACGATGTTTAACCTAAAAATGGCAAATACCTTCTCGGTCACAAAACGGAAATACCAAAAAAAACAATTATTGACAATTGATTATATAATCAGTTTTGTTGTATTTTGTATGTCTTAATGTACGGAAGATGCGATTCATTTTTCTTAACGGAGTCATGGAGTTTACTAACGCGTATAAGGCTGGCGAAAGAATTAAAAAGAAATCGAAGTGGTTTGAGTGCACAAAGAAATTCTAGTGGAAAAGTGATCTTAAGACAGTGTACAACCCGGAACACACTTCATATTCCTTGTTTTATTTTTGATTTTAAGCACAAAACGCTGAAAAAGTTCAAACACTCGATGAACAGTTTCATAGCTCGTACGAGAAATGCGCCTATATGTTTCAACATCCAGTCTTGTTAGAAAATAAAGACAACGGCAGAAAAGACTATTGTCCTCTTTAAATCTCTTTAAAGTAATTTTAAACAAGTAAAGCTGTAAATAGCTTACCCGGAAACTTTTTTTTTCCGTCTTCAGTTAAAGTTAATAAACATATTCGTTTCACTTTTAGCTGCCTTTGAAATTAACGCGTCCTCTTTGATACGTCCACATCACAGTTTTTAGTTTTTTTGCCGGAATCTCCAACTACCCGCCGAGATTTCTATCTCGAACCATCTAACAAACTGCACAATATCAATTATAAATGGAATGCTGCGTCGGTGTTTCTAAAAACAGTTTTACAAGTAGTTAAATTATACACCTTAGTGAATGTGAAATTTTTTTCTCATTCACTATGGTGTATGTGATTTAACTACTTGTAAAACCGATATAAATTATAAACTTGTATTCTGAAGTTTTCAAGTAATTTTTTATTCTTCCCTAGTTTTGTAAAATTTCTTCATAAATAATTTCTTTTATCCCACCTTTTAACGCACAAAGTTTTTCTGGTGTAAAATTATTAACATATGCACTCGATAGGTAACAAAAACAACGGTTTGTTAATAAAAGGATTAAACAGATCGTGTGTTGTTTTCAAACCCGGAAATTAAAACTTCATTTTTACTTCATGGATGAAGTCTTCAGTGATGAGCCTTAGCTTTAAGAACAGCCTAAGAGCGAGGTTTATTCGTTCACTTGTAATCAGTTTTAATCATTTGAAGCATTAATTTATGTATTAAAGCAAATATATTTTGGTAAGGACGATAAACTTTCTTTTTACATTAAATCCGTTTTCTTATGGAAAAGAATTTCAATAAGTTTTCTTACGGAAAAGAAACTTTCTTTGTGGATTAAATCAGTTTTCTGAAGAAAACGAAACTTTTTTCCCTCACTAAATTATTTTTCTAATTGAGGAAAAACTCTCTTTTTGCATTAAGTAAGTTATTTTCACGGGGAAAAAACTTTCTTTTTGTTTCAAATCATTTTTGTCAAGGAATAGAAACTTTATTCGCATTTAATCAGTTTTCTCAAGAAAACAAATCTTTTTCTACATCACTTACGATCCGGGACGTGCTCTGTTATATTTTATATCTATTATTAAAAGGTAGAACAGCTTTTCTCATTCAATTTTGAAATAATTTGCACTCGTGTATTTTTCAGTGATCAGGTACATTCACCCTATTTGCACGTATGCTATTTTGATATTTTGTATATGTAATCGACCTTTACGAGTTCAATATGGAATTAATTTGCACGAGTGTGTTTTAAAAAGAATCAAACCAGTTAGGGATAACGAAATTTGAGCTTTTTAAAACACACAAGCGCAAATTAATTCCATATTGAACTCGTAAAAGGTTTGATTACTTGTTAACCGTATATATGAAAAATGTCGGTGAAAAGGTGACAATTCATGCGTGCATAGAAAATTCGACATGCCTTCATCGTTGTCATATAGAACCTGCATTTTGATTGACTTATTAGCTTTGAGATTGTAATTGCAAGAAATTACACAATTTTGCACAGAATTACAAAGTAAATGCACTGCTCTTGACCAATCATAATCAAGTAGTTTTTTCATGTATGTGATTATTGAAAAAACTTACTCGTGCAAGTTATTTCCATATTGAACTCGGATGTCGTATGATTACCTATACAAATGATAAAAAACTCAGAGTAAACAGAAGTTGATTACAATTTCCTCAAATGCGATTGGTGCATAAACTGCTGTAGTTTGCACTAATTAATCTGAAAAATCGTAATCGAACAGTGAAATCGGACATTTGGCTGTAATCGGACACCTGTAGTCGGACAATTTCTTGAGCTAATCATTTTAAGTATTTACAGCTAAATCCACCAATCACAACATAGATTACAATCACTATAGCAACTGAACAACTTTGCCTTCAAAGCAGAGGCTTTTTCCAAGGGCTGTTTAAAGCCATTTTTAAAGCTTTTTTCCATATTTATTTTTTTCGGAAATTTTACTTACGATAAATGAAAAATTGCGTGCAATTAAAAGCTATTTTTCAAATTGCACCTGCTCTTGTTCGGAAATTGTAATGATTATGATTAATTGGTAACATAACATTACGTCGTCCAACTCAGTCTGTAATAATACTCGTGATTAACAAATCGGACTCCCGCTTCGCGGTCGTCGGAAGGAGGGAAAGTTGAGTTAGCTTAGGCAGAAAAGTAGGTCGCACAAATATTCAAAATCTTGGCAAAGTCGGGGATTAAGCCTGGGACCTTGTGGATAGAAGACAGAAATCTTACCAACTGCGCCAACCACGCACCGAAACTTCAGTATCATAGGGTAGAATCATTTGACGTCACACATAAATTTTGCTTCATGTTTGCATATCATTATTCGGTCTTTGCACTTCTAGTTTACAACAAATTATAAGGGAAATGGGGTGAAAATCCAAATTTCTGACTTTTGCATACGTAAATTGTCTTAATTACACACGCGTTAGACCTTTCTCACAATGCTGCACTTGTAGCCCCAGGTGTATACTCTAAATTTCCAGCAAAATGTTAGTCAAGGAACAAGTTTTGGAGGGGGCATTTCGTTCTGACGAAAGCATGGTTTTTCTTGTCGCTTATGTATGGAAAACAAGAATTTTTCAACGTACGCCGTAATTAAACTTGTACGAATTCTTTTCTGCGACCACTTGAACACACTCCATAATACGGGCTTTATAGCCCCATGCCTCTACTTTAAAAGATTTCGTTTTTCGGAAAAAACTTCAGTTCCTTCGATGTGCTTAAGAAATTAGTACAAATTTAAGTTGGCCGTCATAATTTTAATGTGTTTTATACAGGCACAAGCTGATGGTAAGTATCTGGTTGTACAGTCCTTACAGGTTGAGTTGGACTGTAACCCCAACCAGAAGTGTACGTCATAAATGTCAGCGGTAAAGATCGTTTGCTCATGCGCTGTAACCGCCTGCAGTGCAGCACTATAGCGGCAAGCACAATTACACTACAGACGAAGAACACGACGCGAAATTCCAACTCGCTGACGTAACTCCAGAGCGTGCGTCCAGCCACGCGGCCAAGAGAGTGGAGATGACTGTGCTGTATTTCACTGCAAAAAAGAAAACGGTGTACCGACTTAGACTAGGTAATAAAGCTTGCTATATGCACACCTTGCCCCTTACTTTGGATATAGTGAAGAATCCAACTCCAAGGTTACTTTTTTTTGGGGGGGGAGGGGTCGCATTCTGCATTCCGTGTACAAACTCATTACGGCTATTCAAAACATGTGAAAACTTCTAACAAAGGAATACGGAAGTTGAAAAAACACATTTCGAAACACATAAATAAAAACATTTCGAAACCGAAATCATAACCATTTAGAAGTACTGGTCATTTTCTTTTGCGAGATTTGGTCGCTCCTAAAGAAGCGGTTTTATCGATGGAACAATGCAATAGAGTTCAAAGCAAGATCGTAAAAATGAAAATCGGAGATCAGTTACCTCCAAAAGTGTTTGAAGTTATTCGTTTTATCTGTGTGTTTTTTTGACAGTAATAAGTAATGAGTATTTTCTTTTGATAGAAATGAGTCGCTCCGAACAAGATCGATAAAACCGCTCCTTTAGGAGCGACCAAATGTCTCCAAAGAAAATGGTCAATACTTCTAAATATTTATGATTTATACAGTGTCTGTTGGTTCAACGACAGCACGCTGTCTAAATCAAATATGGCTCCACCACTCATCAGCGAGTGTGACAGACACTCAAAGCGCGACGAAAACACGCTTCTGTCTTATACAATCGCACCAAAATTGAATTCGACGCTTAATTAAAATGTCACTGCTTCCACGATATTTGCATAAGTTTTATATTGCTCGTTCACACAAAACCGTATAAATTAAACTTCGTGTTAAACATCGAGCTTTTTTAAAACTGATTAACTAATAGAGTGGTAAAAGTAGGACGTCACAAAATTAAAATTAGTGAACTTATGGGATTTGTTGAGATCATCCGAGCGATCAAGACTAAAAATGTATCCTTGCCAAGAATCAGCACGTTGATGAAAATTGTCGGTGAGATATTACCACAGTCATGCTCTGATGACTCCATACAAATCCTTCTAAAAATGGCTTGGTTCTTAACGTTAGGAAATACAACGATTGATAGCTAGGGGTTGAGTAAGAATAATAAGAAATGCACCTTTTACTTAAACTTCCTACTTATTCTTTCTTAAATTGCATATGAAACAAAAAAATTTTGTTGGCTAAAAACTATGTTACCTGTAAGTTCAATTTTTGAAAAAAAAAATTGAAATTGCAGCTTTTAGTTTTTTATACGCGCTCAAAGTTTCAACTTCGAAATCTTCGACGAGCAGCTTGGGGCCTGAGTTCTAATTGGTCTCTGATGTCAAACAAGTTGCTCAGACTAGCTACAGCTAGTTTGACGTCAGAGACCAATTAGAACTTAGGCTCCAAGCTGCTCGTCCAAGATTTTGAAGTTGAAACTTTGAGTGTTTTAGAGCGTCTATAAAAACTTAATAAAAGTCCGATTTCAAACTTGAAATTGAGCCTACAAGTAACATAGTTTTTGGCCGACGAAATAAAACTTTCCTTCATATGCACTTTAAAATCTACCTCGGTATACTCTACAAAGTCAATAATCTGTTCTCTTACCGCAGAGGCAAAAACCGAGTAAGGTAAAGCATAGCTCCCAGGGTCCATTGCATCTCTTTGCCACCAATAAAAAGTGCAGAGCGAAGCTTGTGATAGTTATCTGGGAAACCTAGTCCCCTGTGGAACACGGTGGTCATCCAGGCAGACTTGAAGCACTGGTATCTGCAACACAAATATGGTCCTTATCTTTAACAACAACTAAGGACACGGCAACTACATTTAGTACTGGAATGATTTGAATCTAGAAGCGGGGCAGGATATACTATTACATGCCTAAAATGTAAGTCAGAGTGCATTAAGTCAGTTTACCATGGTCAGACCAGCCGTACACTATATAGCCGACTAACACAACACGCTAGAGGCCTGCAAAATGGAGCAGAGGATCACCCCCTGTTTAAACATCAATGTAACTTCCATAAAAGAGAAGTGAGGAACTTCGACTATGCACCACACAGATTCATTAATGACAAATTGACGAGACAAATGAATGAGGAGATAAAAATAAATATCAGCTTAGCTACTGACGACCACCTTATGAACTCAAGATCAGAGTTTAGACAAGGCGTAGTACCAAGGATATTGACTGTAAGAGGATTACAGAATGAAGTACACGAGATCAAGAAGCTGTCATGTTTCGATGACGTCAGCAAATGATAAACAAACGATAAACAAACATCCCACATGCACAAAAAGACATATTCTACTTATAAAGAACGGACAGAACTGCACTAAGCACTGAAGAGGGCCCTCACACAAGCCGAAAATTAAAGTACAAGCAAAATCCAATACAAGCAAAATCCAGTACAAGCAAGATCCAATACAAACAAAATCCAGTACAAGCAGGATCCAGTACAAGCAAGATCCAGTACAAGCAAAATCCAGTGCAAGCAAGATCCAGTACAAGCAAGATCAAGTACAAGCAAGATCAAGAACAAGCAAGATCAAGTACCAGCAAGATCCAGTACCAGCAAGATCCAGTACCAGCAAGATCCAGTACCAGCAAGATCCAGTACCAGCAAGATCCAGTACATGCAAGATCCAGTACAAGGAAGATCAAGTACAAGAAAGATCAAGTACAAGCAAGATTAAATACCAGGAAGATCAAGTACCAGCAAGATCCAATACCAGGAAGATCCAATACAAGCAAGATCAAGTACAAGCAAGATCAAATACAAGCAAGATCAAGTACAAGCAAGATCAAGTACAAGCAAGATCAAGTACAAGCAAGATCAAGTACAAGCAAGATCCAATAGAAGCAAGATCCAATACAAGCAAGATCCAATACAAGCAAGATCAAGTACAAGCAAGACGACAATATCAGCAGAATACGTTGGGATAAACAAAACACAAGAACGAATTGAATCAACGCCATTATAAAGCTGCATAATCTCTAACCACAACAACACAAAGTATGATGTTAACAACAGTTGTAGTGACAACAATCTCTTTTTCAGTTCCAACTCAAACTTGGTATATTGAACCATTGTTAAGTAATACAAATCAATGCAAATTCTATCTAGGTTAACAGTGACACAACACTGAACGAGCAAGGTCAATCAATTCCCTTGACACTGTTAAACTAGATAAAATTTGCTTTGATTATTTAAACTTTAACATCAGAAAATGGAATGGCTTCTTTTTTTAACTTTTATTGCAGAAAATATAGTTTGAATCATGTAAGTCTGGATTGATAGTGGAACTTTCTCGGAATTAAAGGAGATTGGATGGGAAAAACTAGTGAAGACGATTATGATTTAACTATGGTGTTTATGAATTTGGAGATGCACCTTTCAGTCGCAAAATCTTAGGAACTGGATTTCAGATTCCAAATAATACACTCGTTCTATTTTTCTTTCATAGAGCTCTCACTTATTATAGATATGCTGTGTTTTGGAAAGCTGCCCACGATGGTAATTCGGCGGAGATGAAACAAGCATACAGGAAGTTTCTGCTCGTAAAGAACGATGTTGGATGTGAAAAAGCTGGAGATTCTGAATGATGCAAATGTATTAGATTTGCTAAGGACATCCTCTTTAAAGCGAGTATTTTAAAAGATAGATATGAAGCTCAAGATTTATAAATGGAACTCTAAGTTGCTAAGTAGGCAGCTCCTTTGGCATTTTCTATGATTAGAGATTGTTACAATTGTATTCCAGCACAATACTGGGGATTTTAAAAACCTAATTTAGTTTCACTTACACTTTTGATTGAAATATTGTTTCCTCGATGAATACACAAAAATATATGCTCCTTACCTTAACCTATGGTGGTCAGCAAATGGATAAAGTCCAATGGAGAACCGCTTCTGCAAAACTGGCCAACGCGTGTGGCAGAAATCCTTTGTCAAAAAAAGATGAGAAAAATAATCAGTTTAAAGTACGAAGGTATGTGGTTTTAATATAAAGCTCTGTAGGCGTTTAAACTAAGGCCAAACAAAATAATATCTGTCATAGAGTGGTTAAGTGTGACGTCACAAAAATAAAATTTTTTGAAATTATGGAATTTTTTAAGATCATCGGAGAGATGAAGACTTAAATTGTATCCTTGCCAAAAATCAGCCTCTTGGTGCAAATCGCCGGCGAGATATTACCACAGTTATGCACTAATGACTCCATACAAATCCTTCTAAAAATGGCTTGGTTCTTCACGTTAAGAACTGAGCCAATTTAACAAGGATTCGTATGGGGTCATCAGAGCATAACCGTGGCAATATCTCATCACTGATTGGTGGTGAAAAGCTAAATTTCGGCATGGAGGAATTTTTCATTTTGTTCTTTCTAAATATAACTACAGAATTAGTGATTTCACAAATTAAATTTTTGTGACGTCATCACTTTAGTACTCTATTGTCATGCTGTTGAGAAGTGCTTTTCTAATGTTTATTTTATGATATGACTTACACAAACGGCAACAAACCTAGCATGTTTGAAGAGCGGGTGTACCACAGGTGTGTACTGGCGTCGTATGGCCAGGAGAGCACCAAGGTAGGAACTCAAAGCCAGTAGCTCGTGTCTCTGCCTAGAGAAAAGTTTCAAGTTAGTTGTGAAATTGATGAAATAATTGAGCCTACTTACAGCCATTGTTGGTTTCAACGTTTGCGAAACTCAAGTATTGGAAGATGTAAAGAAAACGAAACTGCTCTAAAACAAGATACACTGTAGATAGGGAACTTAAGCATGGACAACGTGAAACTACAACGATAATGGATAGAAAGAAAATTCACTCGCTCGAGAATTCTCTACGCATTTGTGACCATGTCAAAACATCGTCCGAACTTCGTCAACAACAAAATTCTGACTGGATACTGGGCATTAATAATAATAATATAATGATAATGATATAATGATAATAAGAATAAGCGCTTTACAAATGAATATAGAGTTTTAACAGTTGAGGGTCTTAGATAGTCCGAAACAGTGACTCACATATATATTGAACCAACCGTAAATGTCCTCAAGGAAGAAGACAGACCGCAATACCGAGATCACTATACCCTGCTCTTTTCGACAAGTGCGGGGTTCTTTTAAGTCCCTGATAGAGTGTCGAGAGAATGGACCTATGGTTTAACTGCCTTATCCAAGAAGACGCAAAAGTCTAACCATCTAACCATACTTTAAATGGAAAGTCTTTGAATGACCGTTGTCTAGCAACAATCTACCAAAGAAAAAGTGAACCAGTTTGGATGCAATTGGTAATTGCAAGTAATCTGATTATTTATAGAATGTATTTCGAATGCACTAATTTGAATCTTACAAATGGCAACACACTCTGATTTGAGTTCTTTAAGAACTAATGATTAACGTAAGAGAAGAGAAGCCCCGATTTTAGGTCTTAAAAGAACAATATATTCTTCCTCTTCAACTATCACGACTCATTGCTAGTAAATTAAGGAGTTCTTTGAAGGCCATGATTCCACTAAAGCTAAACCTTTTTTTATTCGTCAAAAACAAAACTGTAAGCCAATCTTGTTGTAGCGTTTTTTGCCTTTTTTATATTTTCATACCATGTAAAAATAAATCTTACTTTGCTGTTTTGTTTTGTTGCAGTCTGTCAGTCCGAACACAGCTCATCAACTCTACAATGTTAAGAACCTCATCCAACACCCAGTACTGTTTAGACATTGTATCTGTGGAACAAGTGTACGTAAATATGAAAAATGGCGACACTATTGATAAGTACATACCCAGAAATTTTAAAAGGAACTGGTACCATGTAAATTTCTTTGGGGAGAAGGGTAGGGAATGACAAGACCGCCATAGGCGCAAACGTTGATGAGGGTTTCGTAGCCTAACATTTTTTAATTTTTGTGGATCTCTTAAACAATATTTCTTGCAATATGAGCTCGCTCATGCTTTCACAAAAATAACTTTCACACCTTACTGCAAGGATTAAATTTTATTAAAAGACAATTAAGCTGATTAATAAACGTCACTCAAATACCCTGGATCCGCAACAGTTGCGGCGCGTAAACCCAAGTTTGTGACTACGAAAAGCTCATTTAAAAAGTTCAAGTTTGAAAGCCTTGTGACCATCGCCACAAATATATAGAGAGCTAAAAGTTTTTAAAACTATATTCTTTGCTTTTAATAAAAATTTATTTCATAAGGATATCGAAAATAAAGCTAGAATGTTATAAATAATTATATAGAAAATTTAAGAATTAAATCAAGGTTGAGGTTTGGAAAAAATATGTTTTGTTAAAAATTCAACATATCTGTATATAAATATATATACGCTGAAAATGCTCTGACTAAGAGTGCAAAGGCTCGAAATATCAACTCCTTATGCTAGTTGTTGCGACGATTAAGCATTTCATCCTTGAGTCGTAAGTGGTGCTTATTGTTATCACCGAGCAGCACAGACCAAGAGGCCAAGAATGTGAGGAGGAGGCATTATAGAGTCATGAGCTCAAGGAGAAAGAAATTCAATTTCCGCGTAACATAAGATTACGATACAATATTCGTCAGCCGATCATAGTGCGATCTGTAAAGATTTATGGCCAATCAGAATGTCATTTAGTGCTTGAGTTTAGACTGTGTGCGTTGAAAATTCAACATGGGAAAAGATGAAAGCAAATTAAATTGATGCATGAAGTTACAAAGTTGCAAATTCAATTGAAGAAGTTACAGATTCTGCTGATGAAGTTACAAAGTTACGAATCAGCGAGAAATATTTTAACCAAAAAAAAAACAATAACTGATAAAGAAAACCACCCAGGTACGTTTTGAACTCCAAATGGTGAAAGAAAGAAAAAACATCACGTTTCATCAACTTTTGGAAGTAAAAGAAAAAAGCTATCCCTTTTTAGAGATATCCCCATCCCTTTTTAGAGATATCCCTATCCTTTTTAGAGATATCCCTATCCTTTTTAGAGATATCCCTATCCTTTTTAGAGATATCCCTGTCCTTTTTAAGAATATCCCTATCTTTTTTAGAGATATCCCTATCCTTTTTAGGGATATCCCTATCCTTTTTAGAGATATCCCTATCCTTTTTAGGGATATCCATATCCCCTTCTTTTTAGCCTCCATAGATATAGTGAATACTTTTTATTAGCATTTGGGGATTGTACAGATCAGCATTCATTAAGATAAGAATATCAGAAGTGAAAAACTAAGGAGCGCCGACAAAAAAAAAAAAAAATCAAAAGTACAATCAGCTTGTCTTAAAAAACGTATCAGCAAAATCACCTCGTGCAAGATTGAGACCGATATCCAAGGCTAACTCAGGGCTTGTTGATAGTAGGTACCACGACAGGGCTGGTACAAACTTCTCTTGTTCACACAGTTCTTCTGCCTTCTCTAAACAATCCTCCATACTGTTCAGATTCGCCTAGAACAGACAATGAATGCGCAGAGTTAGGAAACATACGGTATAAAACAAATGATCATTTCCTGTGTTCAAATAGACCAGTTTCTAATTCCCAGTTACTGCTGATATAAATGACTGCGGATTCATTTTATAGTTTTAGCCTCGTTTTGTTGTGAAATATTCAAAAATACTTGCGAGATAGCGCGAGAAGTCACACCTCCAACAATACACACAGTTGTAAGTAGTGTAAAACTACATAGATATTTAGGAATATTTAACTCCATATTGAGGCTAAGACTATACAAATCGAGTCCGCTGTCACTGTAGAAAGCAGCAACTAGAAATGCGAATATGGTCTATTGCAAAGAGGATGATATTACATGACAAGTTGGACGGTGAAATCTAAACATAAGTTTAAAGAGTCACAAAATGTTGCCCATGTGCAGTACCTTCTGATGGAGTTCATTAATTTCTGTATTTGTGCCTTGACACCTTGCACACGTCTTAACAAGATACGCCGCGGAATTTGGAATCAACTTCAGTAATGTTATTGCTAGGTCCCTGAAAAGGCAAAGTCCTTACATCAAAACCATTAGTGGCAAACTCTAGTTTATCTATGTAAGAGGTCTGCACTGAAAGAGTGAGAGTTTACACTGACCCGAAGTTGAGTCAGGTCTTATCTACCAATAACAACTCTCGATTCAATTGCTAAAATTTTAAGAGGTTACCATTCATTTTACTTGCCCTGGTAAGTAGAGGTGATAAATTATTCATCTGAACTTGCTATAATGTTCATTAAAACCTATACATATTATTTGTATTGAGGAGTAAATGATTCGCGTTATTTATTCTAACTCTTGAACTCATAAAAATGATTATTCATTTGGCGTGTATAACCGAGAAGATCATTCAAAAAGTCGTTCCTGACACCTCCATATATACAGACTCAATAACTGTTTATCATTTTGTCTTTAGCGGTCAGATTAGTAGTCCGGCATCCTTTGCGCTTTGTGTATGTTTTGGTATAGCTTAAAATCAAAAATAAATTTCTGGATATTATTATTAACCGGATATTATTTAGAACAACCAACACTCTCACTGACTTCCAAATGAACTGGATTATGGATGTCTAATAAATAACTTACCCAAAACTTGAAATTTTCACCAACAAAACGAAATTGAAGACGACTGCAAAGGATGCCAGACAACCGACTTAACAGTTTAAAGAGCAGAAAAGATTGGTGTTTGTCATTCTAGCTCTTGAAATAGTTGATGAAACGCTATTAAAAACCATTTAGTTTTTTGTTTTCCTTGAAAAGTTTAAACGATTAGTGTCGTTCAATCAAACTTTTAAACAAGTTGTTCAGATTCTACAAAGTGACCATTTTGTTTGTCTTATAAAACATTTGAATATCATCAATCTTTCCACAACAAGGTTCGCTTTGGGATACTCCGTAAATTTTACATCCAAACACTACTAGGAGCTAAAAGGAACAGTTTGCTTACCATCTGTTCAGCCGTTCACACTTCTTTGCAAGTAGTTCTGTTGCTAGGTGGAAGGTACTGCTAGAGTCGTGCAACACCATGCCAATACTAACCGCCAGTTCCAGCTCATTTCCCCGGACTAGTTTGGATAAAGCAAGCTGAAAAAAGATTACAATAGCTTTATCATTATCAAAAAACTGAAACCCAACCATGTCTTGTGAGTTAAAAAAAACAAATGCCTCAGTTACACAAATGTGGAAGTTTGATACAAATATGTTGACGTCGAAGATTAAGTTAAACCTAAATTCATAAACAACGAAAAACTAATATTTGAATAACGAAGTTGTTTTATCTTACAACTTACAATTAAAATACGAGCTTGCAATGTCTATCGCCTGATAGATGACAATTTTTTGATAAACAATTATTGAATTTATTCAAACAACCAATGTTGATAATACACCAAAGACTATTCGTCGAGTGAAAATGCCAAATTGATACTTCAAATTCACTATCTGTTTCCATATTATCTTGCTATTTTAGTTTGCTTTTTGAATAAGAGCGCGTTTAATTCCTCTTCCGAAACGTCGGAAATTAAGCGAGAAAGGGACGCCATATTGCATTACTTGTTACATCTCGCAGCTGACACTATCTGATCACACTTCCCTGACAAGTATACATTCAACATCAAATAAGGTCACCTGACTATTTATGCTAGATTAGCTCTTAAAGTTATTTCTGGTGTTCATAAACTATCCAACTTTCCTAATTTTGTTATCTATGTAAATGTATTTTATCTATCAAACTAAGTGGAAATAAATTGTTGTTGTTGTTATTGCCAATCGGATTGCAGTATTTGCGATGACTAGATTTCTACTAGCAAGTCACATAGGCCTAACATCTTTAAAACAGATTGCTTTTGATAGGACACACGTATATGGTATACGTCCCAAGTTTGGTTGACTGGTTGTAGGCGATAAATAAAGTTATAAACAGCATTTTATTAATATTAAAGAAAGATCAAGCTTAAATACTTAAATAAATAAAACCTAATTTAGCTGAGGCTAATATCTAGGTTTGGCGATGGATTTTATAATCGCCTTAGGTGGCCAGGGACCCGAATGGATTGTATTGCGGGTAGGGCGTCAGATTTGAACGATTCTAAGTTGGAGCAGCTGCCACCTTGGTTGGGAGCAGGTTCCAAGTCCTTACTGTCCTAAGGAAAAAGGAAAAATTATAGGCTAACACACAAGACTGAATTTGCTTAAACTTGTGAGAATAATTTCTGATAAGTCTGACATTAGGCTGTACTTCATATGGAAAGTTAACGCTGACTAAGTTGTTAGAGATCTTGTAGAAGAAGACTGCTTGCGCGAGAAGCCTGCGATTTTCTAGGCTGTCCCAATGAAGCTGTCTCACGAGCTCAAATGTGCTAGCTCTAGGATGGTAATTATTGGTGAAAAAACGCGCAGCATGTTTACCTTGGTATTTCCAACCGCTAAATGACAACATGCAGCCAATACAGGTTGTCCCTTGTGAAAATACCAATCTGCAAGTTGGGTACTTGTTGTCTGTAGCAAACTAAAGGGAAAAAAAATTAAGGCTTCAAAGTAACTAACAAACTCTGTATTTTTGCAAAACTTAGCTGAAGAATTTACGAGGCAAGTGGCCCATGGAACCGGCGCTTACATCAAATTTTGTTAGTGTTAAGCGGGTGAAACTATTCACCAGTCCTTGATAAGACATTAATCCATGCTGATATTCATTTACTGATCTCGACAGCATAGAAAGTTGAGTGAGCTTTGGGAGAAAAGAAGGTCACATGAAAATTCAAATTTTGGTAAATGACGGGATCGAACCCGGGACCTTGTGCTCAGAAGTCAGAGATCTTAATTAACAACTATAAGCAAACCACTCCGCAATGTTTTTGTTCGTTTGTTACACTGCTTTTCATGGTGTAGAATATTTTCGGTTCAAAAACAATATTGAGATGCGTAAGAGATGAGGGAAACCGCGTAACTTAGACTGTTAACTTAAATAAAATTTAATGATCATCGCGGTAAGGAACCGATGCCATTTACCCAGAGAAGATTGATTTTGCTGTTGAGTTTCTCAATGTTTTTATGTTTTTTCTCAAAACAAAACTTATTTTGCAAATAAAGAGAAGGTACGAGCGATCATCTATACACTAAATAAGCATGCCATTTCAGCCATCAAAAAGTATATTATATAAAAACTTTATTACTATCAAAGGTATCAAGTTTTTGAGATCTAAACCGCCGAAGGGAACAGACTCAGAGTAAACATTTTCTAGTGCTTTTATGTCACTAACAGAAACGTAATCCAGCCTCTAGACTGTAAAAGGTTCTAACAAATCATTATCACCTTCGTCATAATCATGCATCACCACTATCATCATCATCATCACCAATGCCATCACCCTTTTATTATCAACATGATTTCGTGATTAAGGAACTTGGAGATCCTTGAATTGATTGAATAAAGTTGTTGACACATTGTATCCTTTTCTTTTAAATGTTATATTTATATGTGTTTCTTTTATATATATGAGGCGCGCTCATATTGATTTTAAATTGTTTTTATGCGCGAGCTTGTTGTTACTTTTGTTGTGTGGCGTATGCCGCGAATACTGGTTTTAACGCTTTATCTATTGGTTTTCCTTACTTTACTAACGTTGTTCAGTTACTGTGCTCACTTAGTGGATGGCTCCACCTAAGTTGTTCTTCAATTGGTACAGGATTTGATGGAGCCGAAACCAATTGTAGAATTGCACACAATTT
>JANCMA020596387.1:0-19666 GCA_024336925.2 Zoanthus solanderi
AAACTTCGTCAAATTCTACTGCGCCTATATGTTTTGATTTTTAGTCAAAAGTAAATCTCGAACCGTCATTTTGCTCCAGGAAATATAGGGAAACTTGACGCGAGTCAAAGGGTTAAATCTTGAAACAGGTCTGCGCCATTTAGTATGAAAAAACTAAAACATCAAATGTTAAAATATTATGAGATCTTCGGCCGGCTTTGACATTATGTTTCTTTAATTGTACGGCTTTTTTGTTTTGATTTATTTGGACAGCTAACACTATAAATTGTAATAGTAACAGATGTCTAAAGGCATTTTTTTCCTCTAAATTTTATTTTCGTTCTAATAGTTCATTTTCTTCTTCTTCTGCTTCTTGTCTGTGTACGTTATATTCTTGCATCCACAACTCACCCGCTATCGGTTCATCTGCGTATGGACCCGCTGTTTGAAGAGAATCGAGAGCCGCCTCGTGGCTTTCATTGTCGAAAGCGCCGACATCCCCATTGTCGTCCTTTTCTTCCACTTCCTCGTGATAGCTTGCTCGAGGTTCCTCATCGGAGCTCTAACCTGAACTATTGTCACACGAACTCGACGACATAGACAGGCATAGACTGAGACAAAAACAGATTTCAGCAAAAACAAATCGAAGCTGCCCAAAGCAAAATTACATTGGAAACTAAATATATGCAGTTTGCGAGTTCCTGGGTAGACGTCATCAGTTCCCAGTCC
This sequence comes from Zoanthus solanderi, assembly GCA_024336925.2. Taxonomy (NCBI): domain Eukaryota; kingdom Metazoa; phylum Cnidaria; class Anthozoa; order Zoantharia; family Zoanthidae; genus Zoanthus; species Zoanthus solanderi. The sequence goes on from JANCMA020596387.1 coordinate 709, forward strand.
TTGATCGCTCGGTCGTGAAACTTCGGAGTGTCGTTTGAGATTTAAAAAAAACAGTGAAAGAGCGCTCAAAAGAAGTTTTCACCCAGAAATTCGAAAATTTCAGGTCCAAAACCATTAGAAAATGATAAATTGTCATATCCGATATATACACTTTAACATAATCGAATAGATATAAAAAAAAACTTGATTACCAGTAAAGATAGTGCTGGAATTTAAAATTTTGTTTAAAAACTAAAGCTCAAGTTTTTTCTCTATTTTCATTTAAGTTGTTAAATTTCTTTCACCATCTTATGAACAACTAATGATATTCCACCATTACACTAACCTCGACTGCCGAATCTTGATCTATCATAAGAGGCAACAAGCCCAAATATTCTCTGACATATGTTCGAGGGAACCAAGACAAAATCTAAAAATTAGAAAAAAACGTTTTAGAATTCAGTAGTGCCATAAAAGCGCCCCCATGAGGGGCAATATATCAAAAAGTATTTAACTATGTTAATTCGGACATTTTTTGTAAATAATATTTCAGCTGTCATCCAACGGCCATCTTCAGATTGTAATGGCCTTTGGAAGACAGCCAAAATATTACCGTAAATTACGGTGTACAAGCCGAGAATTTGACCTCAAATTCTGGATACATGGTTTGGGGGTCGGCCTATACAACTAACACCAACTTTTGAAAAACGGAAAAAAGGAAAAGAGCCCATATTTATTACTATTTGTGGCATAAATCAAATATTGTACAAATACTTCCAACTATGACAAGATGGCGACAACGTATGCTATTCATGAAATCTACATGACACGTAAAAATACTAAACTAAGAATTCATTTACACGTTATCAAGTTCAGCTTTTTATGCTGACATAAAAAATATTTCTTATTTTCAATTAAACTTCCAAAACTGGGTGGGTTTATACGGAGGGTAATACCTAAAACCCAATTTTTCGGCCTTGAAAAGAGGGTTCGGCTTATACACCGGGATACATTAAGGGACTACTAGGGTGAAGCTTGTCAAGAAAGACAAGGTAGAAAAACTTAATGACCTCCCTCTACTTGTAGCTTAGTGGGTGGAGTGTTTGCACGATGTTCAAGTTATGAATTCAAGCTCCGTTTCAGGTTTTCCGAGAATTTTTGCTTTAGAAAAGAACGGCAAAATGTATTTAATTGAAACCAACTATGGACAATACGATGACCTAAACAGGTGCCAAGTTGTTTTTAATATTTTTGACAGCAGCAAAACATTAATCCTTCAATAACTATACTTAGCAATGATGATGATGATGATGATGATGATGATGATGGTGATGATGGTGGTGGTAGTTTTTGTGTAGACGATATATAACACTACTCTTTAATTCGTTTTAACACTCAAAGTTCTCGACAGTTTTGAACTTCATGATGCGGCGACTTTTAACTCAACATATTGATATACATTAAAATTGGGGGACTTTAATTAATTTGTGGACGTTTACACTCATTTGGGCGGGCATGGTTGGCGCAGTTGGTAAGATCTCTGCCTTCCGTCCACAAAGTTCCCAGTTCGATCCCCGGCTCTGCCAAGATTGGAATGATTTGTGTGACTTTCTTTCCCGCCTAAGCCAACTCAGCTTTCCATCCTTCCGGGGTAGGTAAATGAATACCAGCATCTGCTGGGAGCTAACCTGTGATGGATTAGTGTCCCATCCAAGGGAAGTCAAAGACTACAAAAACTGAAGATAAGCGCTGGCTCCATGGGCCAATTGGCTCATAAAGGATTTAGCTAGCTAGCTTACACACAATTACGTTTTATCGCATCCCCAAATCTTTTGATACAATAATAAACAGAGAGCGTGCTGGCAAACAGCAGGACTAGCTTACCTTAAACAAATTTGGAAAGTATTTGGAGAACACACTCGTTGACAAACAAAGTTTCCTCCTGTTTTGCTGACAAAACGAGATAACATCGAAGGCGAATGAAGAACTAAAAAGTAAAGTTGAGAAACGGTAAATTAGTCAACATTAGACAGATCTTGTATTTTTAAACAAAAAAGGAAATTAGAGAAAGTAATTTTGGTGTCTAAGTAAATCCAAACTTTGATGAGAATTGGGCTTTCCGGTGGAACGAAGATGATAAGGTTTCAAGCTAATGACCCTATAAAAATACTCAAGTATAGATAGCAAAAACGTGCTAGTGGTTAACTTGAAGCCACTATATTGAGCACTATGGCCACGTTGGTAGTGGGCTTTACCTCTTTAAACTGCCATAAAAAGTAGTGAGCCTGATTCCTCTAACTTCAACTTACTTCTTCAGTTTTGATGTTTAAACATCACGATTCCATGCAAAACCAAAATACAAAACATGCAACACTTCAATAATTTGATAATCTTTCTTTTTATACATAAAATTGCAACTACTTATCCCGGCCTGACCAACACTCAGGATCTTAAAATAATTGAGGAGAAGGTGCTGCCTTTGCCCTAACATCTGCAAATGGTTAGACTTCCCGTCTTCTTGGATAAGGTCCAGTCTCTAAACAATCTATCGACCGGGGAACTTAAAAGAACTCACGCACTTGTTGAAAAGAGCGGGGTAATGATCCTGGTGTTGTAGTCTGTCTTCTTCATTGAGAGCATTTACGGTTGTTAATATATTTGAGCCTCTATTGAGGACTTTCTAAGACCCTCAACTGTTAAAAAACTGTATTTATTTGTAAAGCGCTAAGAGCTTCAAGATTAAGCACTATACAAAAATCGTTTATTATTATTTTTATTATTTAACTTCCATATTTTTAAAGTACTTTAAACAGGGCTTCTGGAATTTCACAATTACACCATTTCGTGAAACTGACTCACAATTCGCGAAACTTACTTTTTTTGGCGTCACTTCATGATATTCATGAAGAGCAAGAGAAAGATAAGACACTTTCTTATCTCTGAAAAACAATTTTAAGCCCATTAAAAATAAGCTTCAATAATATTTAATGCGGTAGAATTTTCATTGTAACATTAAGACGTAATGAGAGCTACCAAACACTGAGCTTAAAAGCCCGCTTCTGGGGCTTCAAGTTAGCTAGTAGCACGCATGTGCTATCTATATACTAGATGAGTGTTCATTAGTCACCCTTTCGGTTTAGAAAACAGTTTTTTTAGGTGAAGAAGACAGGTTCAAGGTTTTAATAGTGAAAACCAAAAGCCAATTGGCTCATTTACACTGGCCAATTCACATTTCCTTTTTTTTAAAAAAGAACTAAAATATGTCCACATGTCGACATTTGTGAAAAAAAAACCAACAACTAAATTTGATATTTTTACACTTGCTGTGCAATGGATTTTTCCCGCTGCTACCAATGCTGCGCTATTTTCCAAGGTTTATCATGAAATACCAGAAGCCTCGTTTAAAAGCTTGTGCTAGATTCCTTATTCAAGAAAATGCTAGATATTCCTACTAAAAGCAAAATTGAACTTAAAACAAATAATGGAAGTATCAATGCGCAATTTTAACTCAAATCAATCAACAGGCTAATAACTTGTAAAGCAATTGAAAGAAACTTGAATAAAAAATTACTCTTGAACAAAGAGATATATCATAATATCGATAGAATTATTTCATTCTATCGAAGCCTTGACACTATTATTAAAATATGGCCATTCATTTTTTTATGCGCAATTCTTCTTTTTGTATATATTTCATTCAAATTTTTTTCAACTGATTTACATGATTTTGGCTTCGTGTAAATATTTTTTAATATAGGAAACTTACAGCAAATGCCATGACTCAGTTTTCTAATACAGACTAAGTAAAGAAATCGAAAATTTGAATCTTATCAAAGAACAAACGTGTTGCCTAGTTCGGTTCTTGAACATCAAGCATTCCAAGATACTTTTATTTGGATAAATTGTGTAATCTTTGCATTAAAATTGTCGGTTTTCCTTGCATTTATATCTTCAAAACGCACCTGCTATGGTATGCACTAAGAACAGGGCCAAACAATGTAGCACAGGCAGATTCATGATCAAACTCGACTACCTCACCTGTAATAGATAGTAATTTTGTTACCGTTGTTAGCAACAGCTAATCTAATAGAGCGTTTTCACACAATCTCAGGAGACACAAAAGACAATAGGAGAAGCGGCCATGATGGTTGTCAAAACAAAAGAAAGAATCAAAAGTCTTTTGTGGAGAGTACACCAACATGACTGCCATGACGTTAAGTGAAAACGTTTTATAGCTATTCAACACAAAGTGAAAATCTATCTTAGGTATTTACTTTTAAAATAATCGCTATCAACAAACAGCGAAAACTGTGTGGTTGTGAGAACTGTAACAGAAGTTGAAGAATGCTGGTCAACAAACTGTCTGGGCATGCACTCAATTGAATATATCAAACTGAAAAAGAAAAGGCTAAAAAAGTTTCATGCTTGGATTGGGTTGAGATTTGCGATTTTTCCAATACTAATACAGTACTCTATGAAGCCACAGCCGTTGAAAGGTAATCATTTTCACCAGTGGGCCATCTATGTTACTATAAACAATTATTGTGATTGAATCTTACTATTATATTCAGTTCTTACCATGATTGAGAAAGAACTGAACCAGGGGAAGAAGAACCCTCTTCCACTTGATGTGATCTGCAGTCACTCTTGCATACAGCCTTCGGATAATCTCAATAAGTTTTGGTACAAGAGATCTGTCCCCTGAACACAGCACATCCAATGTTGACACGGCTTCTACAACACACTAAAAAGAACTAACATTGTAAATAGTAACAGCAATAATAACGATAATAACAACAACAATAATAATAATTATAGTAATAATAATCAAACCGAACAGACATCGTCATCAAAGACCACAAAAACAAAACATGCTCCTTATTAATGTAACAGTTCCCACAGATAAAAACATTTCTGCCAAAGAATTTGACGAGCTTTCAAGTACAAAGACCTTCAAATTGAGACAAAACGGATGTGGCACCTCAAAACAACTGTCATACCTGTTGTGGTTGGTGCATTTGGTTGGTGAAAAAGGAATTCAAAATCATATCAAGTTGATCCTGGAGAACCAAACTTACAAGAAATACAAAAAATAGTCCTTACGAATGCAGTACAACACACCTCCCCAAAGCACTGTCAATATTAAAAAAATTGAATAGCAAATACCCGTCAATTGAACATTGAACAGCATACTAAAGTTAGCATGCAAGTAGTAAAACCTTCTTGCTACCACAGGTATCGGGATGATCCCCAGCAGCCAGACTGTACATAGCCAAAATCAAAAGAAAGTAGCAATTCATAATAATAATAATAATAATAACAATAATAATAAATAGTAGAAGTCCATTTCCTGCTGACTCTTAGGGTATACAGGTTTCTTAATGGTTAACATCTATTTTGGCTTGATATTTAACACTTTATGCTGACATTACACAACATGGTCTACAGTTCTACGAGGTTCTTCTCTTCGCTGCATGGCGCCAACATATTATGTCCCTAATACATTGACTAAAACTTCATCAACCATTCCACCAACAGTTCTAAAACATCCAAAGTTTTTAATGCAGATACATTTTTCAAAACGCGAATCAAAAGTGCATAACACAGACTAGTTATTCACAGTATGGACACAGAAACAAGCATATTTAACAAATAAAGAAGTCTAAGCCGTGTATTAGACTATGATAGAAAACAACAGGCATTTCAGAACACGAGGGAAATATAGAAAGCATGAGCAGCAGGCGACTGGGTTTTAAATTTCTTGACTGTGTTCTCAAATGCTCGGAGTGTTTTATCACATACACGGCGTGGGCTTCATCATGTGCTTTATAATATAGTTCCTACACGCCGAAAAACAATAAAACATGCTTTACCTATGTTTTATACTCTACCAAACATTATTTTATACTCTGATAAAACATGGGTTTTTGATAAATCAGAGCACGCGTAGGGTCCTATCTATATCATAGATAGCAAATAAAACACCTTATGACTTTAACACAATAGGTATACTAACCGCTTCCACTAATATAATATCTTGGCTCTTTGATGGTTCTAAAGAAAAAATGTTAGCATTATTGTTTCAAGTCTCCCTTGGAATTTTTAATTGTCTTGCTCTTTACCATTAATACACTTATTCACGCTCAGCAAAAAAACCAAAAATAAAAGAAGTTCTTCTGTTGTCTCCACATTGTAAACTAAATGCCAAGCAATCGTGAAAGCAAACAATTGGCAGTATGATGGAATAGGATTAATTTCAGAAATCCCAACCCAAAAACGTTAACTGAAAATTCAGTCTAGTGCTATAATGTACGAGTTGGTTTCTTGAGAGGCTGTATGTAGCTATTTGAAAATTGATGAAAATGTGTTAGAGGGCAATGAGGATGACGAAGCAAAATTTGCGACAAACATTGTTTCAAATTTTAAGGACACACATAGGCTGAGATTTGTCCGTCTCATCCTGACTTAACAGGTTTTTCAGGTTTTCTGCTTTTAATAGACCTCTCATTAAAAATCAATTCCCCACTTATTCCATTTGGCTGTGGTGCTGTGCTTTGACGTCATATAATTGACTTCTAAATGGGTGCAATTATGTAAATGTCTGTTCCTATGTATATGTGAGTGCTAAGGCATCTTACGCGCAGTATTCAACTTCATCGAGTTGCATCCATGTAATATAGTCACTGCAAGGAGAGCAACTTATCAAAGCAATTAGTATTCTTATCAAAATTATTAATTTGTGGACACTGTCCATAAATATATTCATTCTTTTTAACAAAAACTGCCTATATAACCAAAAGCCACTCACTTCTTTCACTCTGTTCAATCAACCTCAAGCAATATTCACATGCTTTTTCCTGCAGTTCGATGCATCCACTCTTAGGGACTTGATGATGAGAAAAAAGCTTTGAGAAAGTTGCCACTGTTGATATACGCCTTGAAGGTACACTGCGTGCTTGAAACTGGCCTTTATTTCTATCACTTGGCTCTTCTGGAAAGCCAAGAGGAGTTTGTGGACGAGATGTTCTGCCACCAAACATTATTTGTTCACCAGGTGATTTTGCCAAGAATGGCAATGGTGATGAACTCAATTGCACCCTACTTGGTGAAGACTGTGAAGAAGGCAAAATAAAACCAGCTGATGACTGAGAATCAATAGAGATATTGTCCAGACTAGATTGGCTTTGTAGTAGAAGATTCTCTGGAGAATCTGGTGTACCTATGTGAAGAGTTGAATGAGTAAGACTCTCGACCGAAGTAGTTCTTGAACCTGCACTGATGGGTGATGGAGTTCCACATCGAGATAATGTTGGCATCTTAGTATGTTTCAACCAATATCTTAACAGAGAGAAGCTGTGTATGTTTAAAACTTGGTCTGGGAAACAGTAATTAGCTACAAAAGACACAAAAAATAAGTGTTAATTAGATCTATATTTAGTGCCCTTAACTTCTAGTAAAACTTTTGGCCACACATTTGTGCCTCTCACACCAAGTCTAACAGTCTAAATTGCTATCAACTACATCAGCCCCACGGCGAGCCATTCCAAGTATCAGATTCTTTATGATTGCAAAACTATAACAAGAAAATCGATATTTGATTTTATATACTGTGGGAAATATTGTTTTTTGAATCTAGTTTTCAATTGATACAAATATGACACACTATAGTTTCATGACCTAGTCTACCCGGAAGTTGATAACAAAGGTATGCATGTAACATATATTTATAAAATACAGAATACACCAAAACTCAAAATTTTCAATTCCACTGGATGTGGCATTGAAGGTGATCTAGTTTTATATATTTTACTCCACGAAAGCATCATCATTAATACTAGTATAATAAGATTTTGCTAGTTGTGTTTTGAAATGCTAGAGAAAAAAATGTTGTTGCATCATAACATACATAACTTCGCAGCCTTGTTTCAATATAGAGGAATTTAATTAGCAATTAAATTATTATTAAACATATTGTTTCTTAGAATTGTATACTGACACGCCAACTGTATCGTGACTAATCATAATTTGAACTTTAAAAAACATTAGACAAAATGCTGTTGCAATAAGCTATGTTGCAGCTAAGGCATATTTTTACAATTTTTAGGTAATTTGGTTGGCCTTTTTTTAAAACAGTTTTCAACCAAATTTTTTTTGTAAATTGAAATTTTATACCCAAACTTAAAAAAATTTTGGAACCTTTTTCAAGTACTAATAATTACAAAAGTTACAGAAGCCATACTCACAATCTATAAATGTTTTAACAGAATTAGGCACCTGAAAACCAGTTAAAAACTCTGAAAGGAGACATTCTATTTAGCTGTTGCTATATTAAGAGTAGTTTCAAATTCACGATTGACCAACAAAATAATGAGCAGCTGATTTCTATATTTGGTAACAAAAGTCTGATGACATCATTACTCACCAACGCTTAACACTGTGAAAAAGTACCTGCTTGTCGACCCATCAATTTCTGCAACTGGTTGGTACTGGAAAATTCAATAAAATTTAGCATTTTAGTACCTAGTGAGCTTCATCACTTGAACTGGTGGAAAAGACAGATACTGAAACTTGATTATGAAAACCTAGACATGCTTAGGCCAGCATAGCACAGAACTTTTCTGTTAATAAGAACAAAATCAAAAAGTTAAGTCATAGAGCTATATATATTATACAGATTAACGAAAAACATCACCATCATCATCATCTCATCATCTTCGTTTAACATCCCTAGTTTTCCACTCCTGGGGTCAGATGTGATATGAGTCACCTCCACTGTTGTCTATTCTCTGCCATCATTATCTTCTGTGATGTTCAACTTCCTTATGTCTTTTACCACTACCTTACTCCGGGTCTTCTTTGGCCTACCTACTGGCCTTCTACCTTCCACCTCCAGCTCCATCTAAGTTAACTATTCTCATCCCAACGTTTTACATGACCAAACCATCTCAACCATTGAGGAGAAACATGGCTATTCAAAATTGTTTCAGTAAGGAAGCAACAGGTATTTGTAAATAAATGCTTGTGCTGGAAGCTACGATATGAATTAAACTTTTAAATGAATAACCACGGGACGGGTATACGTTGGATCAATTCAATGATCAAATTGGACTCACAAAGTTATAAACGAAAAATTAAAAAGTTGTATTACGAAAAATTAAAAAGTTGTATTACGAAAAATTAAAAAGTTGTATTACGTTGTATTGGCTATTCTTTTTAATTTTTCGATGTGAATTACACGGCAACAGACTGATCAAGGGGTACATGACTTGATAACTGTTACCGGTTTTTTCATGTACCCTGTACTCTGCACACTTTTTAAAACTAAATATATTCAATTATAAAATGGTAGAGTATTGACTACAAATAAAGATATTGGTGTTGATCAAGGGCCAGAGAAAGATGATTCCACAAGGAAAGTGCAATTTAAGTGTTGAACACGTTTGACAGAGTTAAAAATAAAGAACATCAAATGGCTGGAGTGTAATTAAAAGATAGGAAGAAACTGGACAAGTTGAAGGCACTGGCTCAGGACCCTATGTCCTAGCTAGGACCAAAAACAACAGAGAGAGAATTAGCTTACTAGTCAGCACAAGAATCATTGTAATTGGTTAGCATCAGTTTTACAGCATGTGTGACATTCATCATCAATCATGGAGAATATCTTGTTTCAATTTTTAAAAAAGGACCATTTCAGTTAATAAGATGTAGTTAAAGCTCAATGCTTGTGGGATGTGACTATGAAAATCTACGTAAAGATAGCACAATCAATGTGCTAGTAGCTAACTTGAGACATGATAATGAGCAATATGGCCATTTGCTTTGTCATTTGTGAATTTTTCATTCCCTGTGTCGCCGGCACGTGGGTGTATTTGTAAACAAATTATTCACATCTATGCAATCACTAACCTTAAATAGTACAGAATGAATGTTGTACTGTAATCATCACTAGATCCATTTAGATAAAACAGTCGATCAGGTCAGTGTAGTTCAGAGAACTGTTAAAGTTATTGAATAAAAGTAATATGGCCTGTGTTGTTATCATCAACAGCCAAGATTCATACTTTCATAAAGGATTGTTTTCAATGTTGAACGATAGTATGATGGACTGTAAGAGAATCACCACCAGATGCATAAAGACTCCCAGTCAAACAACCCAGTATAGTCTAAAAAATGGCTGTTGAAATGGTAACCAGTTGTTTCGCATTCTTCTTAGGTCGCTTAGTCCCAAATCTTATACTTAGTTCGTTTTGGACCACTCTAAGTAGTTTTGCCCCATGCCTAAGTCACTTCGTCCCTAACTTATGAATTTACACTTTTGCGCAGAAAAGTTGTTTTAAAATGTTCTTTGCTGATTTCTAAAACTTTTATCACGCAAGTAACAATTGCGGGAAGTTGTTTTCTTGTTTATTTTGCCGATACGACAAAGTTGGTTGCCATAAATTATACTTAAATAATAACAACGGCAGTGCATCAATAAAATGCTGGTAATTTCATTATACTTTTAAGTATTTAGAATTATTTTAGGGATATCGGTTTGCAGCGAAATGGCGCCAAATTAGCGCTTGTTCTGTTCCCGCAAATTAAAGACAAGCGTCTATTTGAAGCTTTTGAAAATGACCTTGTTAGGAAAAAAAACTTGTTAAAAAACTACTTCGTAATAAATTTTAATTGAATTGAATCCCCAGATGATATTTTAGAAGATACTTTTTTTTAACTCATTTTGTTCCACTTCTCATTGCAGTAAGCCACTCTGTAAGAAGACAATCAACTGTTAAAAATCTGTTCACACGAGATTATGTTCCACCAATCAAAATGTTTTGGTTTATCTAATTAACATTTAATTTTCAATGACGCGACCTCTAAGGAAAAGTAGTGCATGTTGGGAATTCCACAAGGCGCAAAAGTGTTTATTACGCTGGCCCACAAAGGCAAAACATAAAATACTTTTCAATTCAAAACAAAAAAATACTAAGTGAAACAAAATCATTTTATATTTCAAACACCATTATCTTCTTAAAATCACAACAGCTACAAGAATATAACACATTTCCTTTCTACAACATATTCAAAAAATCTTATATAAAACTTCGAAACATAATTAAAAAAAAAACAGAACAAATATTCCTTTTGTGCACCACCATAGTTTATGCTGTAAAGTTTCTCTTACCTAATTATCATAAGATAAAGATGATGAGAATCACGAAGAACATCAGGCTGGCAGTTCATGTTCACTATCATGTTAACAGTTTTAAAAATTACAATAGCCATGATTTGACCTTAAGCAAATCACAGTTCTTGTCTTACTTGCGAAAATCTCCAAATTCTAAATCTGGGGACTCGATTCGATTCAATTTAAATTAACTTTAACAATAACAACAATTTATTAACATGTGAATGAAATTAATTATATACAGCTATAACCGCAGTTAGCAAATACACCATTTGAGGCGGGAGCAATGCAACTGAGAAAGATGGTAAAAATTTATTATAGAAAATTAAATATATTATAACTTAAGTATCGTTTAACTGATCAAGATAAGAGATTTTTTTTCTTTGTTTTTATCAAATAGTTTAGAGAAAGTTAAACTGCTTTATATATTTAAAAATTTCATGGAAGTCGATATAATCGACAGCTATTTTCAGAATATTAAATAGGAGATTTTTAATTTGAATCTTCAACAAGTTTTTTTTCCCAACAAGCTCATTTTCAAAAGCCTCGTTTGCACGCTTGTCTTTCAGTTTTATTTACGGGAATTAAGAGAACGAACAAAAAGATGACACCGTTTTGCTACTATTTATAGTAACTAAATACCATTCAAAGATTCTAAACCAATATCCTAGAAATGAAAGACAGAATCGATGTCATTGAAATCGCTTAAAAATGTAAAATGTGATTAAAAAAAGGCTAAATGTTATATTGGTTAAAAATTCAAACGTTTTCGACTAAAAGTCATCTTTAGGAGGATGAAGATGACTTTCAATCGAAAACGTTTGAGTTTTTAACCAATATAACATTTTAGCCTTTTTTATCACAAAGGCAGAATCCTTACATTGACTCTAAATACCTTAAAATAGTTCTAAATAACGAAATTGCCAGCATTTAATCGTTGTACAGTGCGTCCTGCAGCTGTAATTATTTGAGTATGTACATTTGTTACAGCAGCAATGTAAAAAAAAAACAACTTACTGTGATCCTAACCTGTGTTATAAAAGTTTTAGAAATCAGTAAAGAACATTTTAAAACAACTTCTCTGTGCAAAAAAGGAAATTAAAAAATTAGGGGTGAAAGAACTTAGGAATTAGGAAAAATGGCTTAGATAAGGTGCGAAGCGACCTAAGATTTGGGGGTAAGTGACCTAAGAAGTGTGAAATGACTTGGAGCGAAACGTCCATGGGGCAAAAAGTATGCCAACCATTGAAATTGGTAAATAATGATGTTCATCCTTTGCAAGCGAAGATAACCACAACTTCTTCCTATCTCCAGGGGGGGGGGGGGGGTGTGTGCTGAGATGGTTGATTCGGCAATCTTCACCTGGAAATGACTACTGCAGTGGGGACAGGGAATGTGCAGGGCTGGGCCAGGGTGGGAGGTAGAGCTCACAGTGTTTTTTTCCTTCTCTGCTCTTTGTCCCTGATACGTCTCTCCTCAAAGTCAGCCACACAAGATTTTACAAGGGAATGTCAGGCAGGACATTCCTCGGCAGATTCTTCCCAGGTGGTATAGGAATGCCGTATTGCTGAAGCGATACCTTAAGAGTGTATTTATAGCGATCGCTGCTTCGGTCTTCCAAGCTAGTACTTGCCTGTATACAGCTCATCAAAGAGTACTCTTTTGGGAAGGTGACAGTTGTCCATTTGGTCGTCGTGGCCAGCCCACTGGAGCTGAGAGTGCATTAGGAGGGCAAGGATGCTCTCCATCTTGGGCCACTGGCACATTTTGATGTCAAGGACTCTGTCACACTGAGCAGGGTCCTGAGACATCTCATCTGGAAGGCATTGAGCTGCTTGGCATGACGAATGTATATGGTTCAAGCCTCAAAGGCACAGAGCAGGGACAGTAAAACTACTGCTCTGTACACTTTGAGCTTGGTGTCAAGGCCCAGCCCTCTGCGCTCACAGATCTTGTCCTTTAGTCTGCAAAAGGAAGTGCTAGCTCTTGCAATACTGTACTGTAGGCCACTTCCTCTTCAATATTGGTGAAGCGTGAAACAGTGCTACCAAGAAATATGAACTTGTCTGCTGCTGCTAGTCTCTGACCATTGACAGTGATGTTGGGCTCTGTATAGGGAGCTGCTGGGGCTGGCTGGTGGAGGATTACAATCTTCTTAGTGGAGATTGTGAGCCCAAAGTCATCAAAGGCTTTAGCAAACAGGTCCATGCTACCCTGCATTTCTGACTGACTGTGTATTAGTGTGCAGTGCACAGTCATAAGTAAAGAGGAAGTCTCAGGCTGTGTCTTCATGCACTTTGGTCTTTGTTTGAAGCCTTGGAGGAATGAAATAGTATATAACAGTATACCGGTAATGCTCAGGCTGTGTCTCCACACACTTTCAGGGTTGTCAAAAGGATTTAGAGTAGATAGTAGCCGGAGATACTAAAAAAGTAGGAGGGAGCCCCACAAAACACAAACATATCGTATCCAAGACGCTGCCTTGATCACTCTCATCTTGTTTTTCATAGAACTTCCTCTTTTTAACCAATTAAAATCTAGCAAAGTCCTGGTTCGCTTTCTTTTCTACATGCATAAATTTGAGTGATGACGTATTTTGCAAGTATATACCAAATATCACGGGATCTGACGTAAAAAATCCCCTATATTCTCAATGCAATCTTGAAACACTCAAATTTCATCCATTTTTTCCTCCCTTTCAAGTTCGTTTTAATGTCTACTATTCAGTTTCAATTCTTACAGTGTCGTGTAGCTTCACTGCTAAAAATTGAGCTACAGTACAAGCATATCAATTTATAGTAACTGGCGCATTTTTTTGAGTAGCTGGTGAAATGCACCGGTTGCCGGCTTGTTTTGACAACCCTGCACTTTGGTCTTTGTTTGAAGCCTCCGAGGAATGAAATAGTAAATAACAGTATATTGTTAATGACTTGATTTAAAGTAGATGGAAAAGCATGCAGGAGAAGATAAATTTGCATAAGTATTGTTTTTTGTTTCATCAATGTTTTTTTTTCTATCTAAACTGAACATTTTAATATACCTTAATTTTTACTAACATTAAAAGTTTGAAATGTCAAACCAAAACATAATTTTACTTTTTCTCGGTGATAATTTTTGAATCAATTGATGATTGTGAGGTCAAAATTAATGCTTAAAAGGAGATTTTTTTAAGGTTGCATGATTATTGCATTTACCCCTTTTGTTCTGCTACCACCAAAGATCTGCCTTTGAAAGGGATTTGGAGCAGAAACAATGCTTGCATTCCTCAACCACCGTGCCATCTGGAGGCTGATTTTATTCTTGTCCTCTGTGAATAAGAATTAAGCAACACCAAATTGTTTATCCTGAAATAGCTGTAAGTTGTAACTAAAGGTATAAATTTATTTTAACTACAAATTGTTTTATTTGACCATTTGACCAAGATTTTCCTCAACTGTTTACTGTATTAGTACAAAAGATGTTGAACAATTGCTACTAAAACATGCTTTCATCTCAATCTACTGTAAATGACTCCTGATCAAAGCTTTAATTCTCCCAGTTGTTTTAAAGAGAAAAGCCGAGGAAACTGATCTGAAGTAGTTGTTTTTGCACATGAATCTTTAATTTCTCTCACACTTTCAGCTTCCTACTAAAAGTTTCTACCCATCGATTATTACACTTTATCACAATTAATGTAACTGACAATTGTTTTATCTGCAAAAAGATATCAGTATCTGGCAAAACTTACCTTCAAGGATATCTTCATTATAAAACTGTAAAAGCAACTGCATGTTTCCTAGAGCCACGGCCTGGAGTTCAACTGGAACATTACCACCTGTCAGCCATCTGTGTTATAAAAGACTTACAGTTACCAATGCACAAAAGATTATACTTGAGAGAGCCAAAAAAATTAAAAAGGGATTATTAAATAGGAAGATCCATTCAAAAAGAACATTTACAACTTCTAATAGAATTATATTGAAAAAATCTAGTCAAATTTGTGAGCAAATAAAAAATTTGGGTATTCAAAAAAACTCTAATTATATTACAAATATAATTTCAAAGCTTACATGCAAAGTTCTTTTATGGAACTCTTATAATAACTTGATCCAAGCTAACCCTAATTATTTGCTTACCTCAAAATCTGCGGAATGTGTATATCAAAAAAGCCAAATTCTTTTCCCTGAAAAACAAATACAAGTAAAATTTAAAACAGTTCTTTTTGGATACATAAGAGAAAATCAGAATGAACATCAGACAAAACCATCAACGATGATCTGTGGCAAAGCACAAAGCAAGAGAAGATTGAAGCAAAAAAAGAAAAACCGTCAAACGAAGGAAATGGCAATGGACTGGACGCACTCTAGGAAGCCAACAAACATTACACGACAGTCCCTAGTGTGGAACCCACAAGGGAAAAGGAAGAGGGGATGGCCAAAGAAATCTTGGGAGGAGAACAGTTATAGAGGAGCACCAAAGGATTGGCATGATGTGAGAACAACTAAAGGGGACTGCCAAGAACAGAGTCCGCTAGAGAAACCTGTTGGAGGACCTATGCTCGAGTAGGAGTAAAGAGGTTTAAGTATGTTAAGTATCAGACAATAGAAACTAAAGAGGAAAAAATTCCAGAAGTGAGGCAAGTATTACGGTACATCCACAATAGTACCATCCTACTGCTTCAACTTGCACTTGTCTTTACTAGTTCACACTTGATGAAATTGCAACAGAAGCTCAAATGAAGCAAGAAGCATGTAGGAAAGAGAGGAACAATCCTTTATTTCCATCGAGCTTGTGTTTATCCCTGTTTTCCTGGTTGAAACTAGAATATAAGGCTTCTTGGGTCTCCACTTGAATCTCTTTTTCTGCTTTTGTGGCTAGTGTGAACCAATTAAGATTAAGAAACCAGAGATAAGCAACAGCTCTACAAACCAGAAAGCTTGAAAAGGGTTTTACTTTGTACAAATTAAAGCACGGTGTCCAATAAAAATAAGAATCCAATTAAGAATAGTTAAGGGTATGTATGGTACCTGTGCCATGATAACTGGGAAAATAAAAGGGATGCTCCTTTGCTCAACAGGTGGTTCCAAGCTGGTGATCTTGAGTTGAGGAATGGGGGTAAGTTCTCTTAAAATGGCTGCACACAAAAGTTTTAGCTTCTTTGACCCTTGCTGTGGCTCACAAGCAACATTTTTCAGTTCTTCAATAAGTTCTGAAGAAATTCTATCAACATAAAAAGCCAAAACAAGTAAAAATAGTAGTTAACTACAAACCACTCGAAAGAACCCAAAACCCGTTCACTGGCAGGAAAAAAGAACATCAAACAACTTTTAAACTTCAAGGTATGTTTATTTTCAAATTATTTACAATCTGAGCGATTTTTTACAATTGACGGCAAAAATTAGAATTTCCCATACAATTAAAGTCCTAGCTGATGAACTCTTTACCACCAACACTAAGCTTGGGTTGCCTGTGGTATAAGTTTAAACTTTCTATTTAACTTTACATTTCCAAACTCAGTACTTTACACAACAAAAGTACGATGTATAACATTTGCAGACTGCAGGGGTACCTTAACCCTAACTTAAACAAAAAACAATAGCTGTTGTAGCCTTTGCAATTCTTAGAGATTACCTTTTATATACCTATTGTTTTATTGTACAATTTATACATGCTACATATTTTAACTGAATGTATTATTACTTCTCATCTGTAAATAACCTATTTTTCTCTTTTGAGTCCCCAGTTATGAAAGCTAAATACATTGACACATTAATAAAGCTTTTATTATTGTTGTTACTTTGACGTTACATAGTTGCTAACCAACATTCCCCTGAATGAGACAATTCGCATCCTGGTAGACAAAGCGTTCCAAAGTAACTGGTTCAATACAACACATAACCTCAACATCACGAAGCAAGACCTAGAGGAACTCTTAAAATTAGCAATCACCGACCAACTCTTCATTTTCAATCGGCAACTTTACCAACAGATAGATGGCGTAGCCATGCATGGGCTCGCCTTTAGGCCCACTGTTAGCAAATGTGTTCCTTTGCTCAATTGAAGATAAGCTTTTCCGTAGGGCTCACTTCCAGTTTTATAAAAGATAATGGACAGTAAAGCAGCAGCTCTGGCCAAGCTCAACATTTGCCATGCATCTCTCCATTTTACTATGGAACTTGAAAACAACAATGAACTTCCTTTTTTAAGAATGAAACTGATGAAGAGTGGCAAAACTTTATCCATGAGGGTTCACAAAAAGCCCACAGACAAAGGCCTAATGCTACATTATCAGAGCACTGTAGACAACCGCTACAACAGATCTCTCATGAATACTATGGTAAACCACACTTATCGTCTGACATCAACGCACGACCTTTTCCTAGCAGAATGCAAACATATTAAGGATAAATTATCTTCAACAAGCTCAAGTATCCTTCTGCCTTAATTAACTCAACCACTGAATCCTATCTCCAGACAAGCAGTGAATCCACTACAGTCCCAACCCCTGACGATGACAAAGTTGTCCATATTATCATACCTTTCAGGGAACAAAGATCGGCTGATATAGCGAAAAAGCAGTTTGGAGCCTTAAGCAAAAGAATAGACCTGATCATTCAACCAGTTTTCAAGAGCTGCAGTATTGCTGACGATCTTCATTTTCGCAAGGCAAAACCAACTATAGTCAATCACAATGCATGGTGTATAAATTTCAATGTCCACTGTGTGATACAGGGTATCTGTGTTATACTACCCGGCATTTATTCTCCCGTATTGATGAACATAATCACCAATCATCAGCAATTGCAAAACATCTGAAATCCTGCCATAGTACACTAACACCAAGTCTATCCAGAACAATTTTTCTGTTTTGAAGAAATGTAAAAGCAAAATAGATTGTTTGATTCATGAGATGCTGTTCATCCGTGACTTAAATCCAACTCTATTATTGCAAAAAGTTTTATTTAATTGTTTTTTTTGTTTTTTGTTTTTATCCCTCACATAATTGTATTTAGATTACTGCCTGAGCTCGTTAGTTTCTTTTTGTTTTATATGCATTGTTCTAAGCATAATCAATTCATTTGCCTTGACCTTGCCACACTCCATCGCAGGGAACATATATATTTTATGCATTTTTTATAATAGAACACAAGGACCTGACAATGTTGTCGAGCTGACAACGAAACGTTATCAACATTTGCAGTTAGTTTTTATAACTATTAAGTGTTTAAAAAAAAGTACTCTAATTAAAATTATTGTTGTTATTATTATTTTATTATTATTATTACTATTATTATTATTACAAATTGCTATAAAGCTTTTAATTTGTTTTAGCATTGTGAAAGCTTCTGATTGATTAGTATGCATGTATGTGCCTGTTTTCAGTTGTTTTAAGTTTCTAAAGGGTCTAGATATTATCAAACATTTTACATGACATCGCAGAGAAGTATGTTTTAAATGTAGTTACTTCAGTATTTATATATTCTTTACATTTTTTGTTTCTGCTTATATTGTAGTTACATTCTTTTGCTTTTGTTTTTTCAAGTACCGATCAGAATTATTTTAAACATACAATAATACTGGCCCCTTTCTTCAGCTCCACTGTATTTGCATGTATTATCTGTTACACAGAGGGTGAACAAAGGTTGTTATTGTTGTAGTTGTTGTTGTTGTTATTATTATTATTATTATGTTTGTTAGAATTCATCACAAAGCTTGGTGTCTTAGTTGCTTTCGAAAAATCACTGTGAGTGCGGGCAGCAACCAGCTGCCAAAGGACTCTCAGGTCTCTGAACCAGGATACTTAGGAGCCAATTACCAATCTTAACACTC
>JANCMA020597437.1:0-19660 GCA_024336925.2 Zoanthus solanderi
CACAGAAGTAAGTTTTGATTTATTTGATTTCTGAATTATTTGTTTACAATTTATTAATGATTGCATAATTTAGGAACTCGTGTAAGAAGGTCATAATTATTGTTCTTTCAGATCGAATAAATAAACTTGAGAATACTTATACGATTTGTGGTGAACTGAACTGGTGATTTGTCGGTACAGTTTTGTTTACATGGGCATTTGCAGTGAGGTGTGCATGGTAAGTTGTTTGTTCCACATGTGCAGCTAGAACATTTGCCACTATATGTACAGTTCAGCAATACTAATCCATTTCGGCTGCCATGCCCCGTCAAGGAATTCATATCCAAAATCAGATGGTGGTGGAAGATTTGGATGGGGATCATTAGCCTTTGAAAAGATTCCACATTGATAAATTGCTCTCAGGCACTGCAGAAAAAGAGCATCCTTCTATGACAAAATATATCCATTCGAGCTTCATTGATATCTGTAAGGGAACTTGAATCAGAATAGAGCAAAACGACAATCCTTTGCAATTTCTCAAAGATAGATGAGTTGATGTCAATTTTTTGGAATGGGTTTTCAAAAAGATCTTTAAAGACAGTTGTGATGAAAGGTGCAGCCTGCCATGCTTTCCAGACAGACTTTTTTCCTTTGCCCATAAAGGCACAATTGATATCAGTGCCAGAAAGACAATACAGAAAAGGGAGAGCAGTTGCTTTTTCATGCCCAAGGCTATCACATATGTCCTTAATGCTGAACCTTCTCAGGTGTTTTCCTGTTCCAAATAATATCTAAATGTCTTTCAGTATGGATTTAGCTTTCAGCTTTTGGAATATTCCTATGGCAATGACAACAATATCAGAGTCGACAGTTCGAATTTCTGAAGTTTCTATGCCATTTTGGGAAGCATGAGAAGCATTAACAAATATTCTGGAGTCTGCCTCCTCATAATCAAAGTCCCCATTTCCAAACCTTGAGGAGATAGGACAAGTTCACCCTTTGTTACCTAAACTTGATTCCTTGGGGCAAATGAATGACTTACAATCTCATCAGCCATGTAATGAAAGAGTTCTTCGCTTCTAACACAGCTCCATCTTTGATTTTACAGTCAATCAGTTGAGGGTGATCTATCAATTTTGGACTGATGTATTCAATAATGTCACTTTTGGATTTAGGTAGGTTCATTTTTCCTCCAACAGACAAGGAAGGAGGAAATGGTTGCATTTCATGTGAAAAGTACTCAAGCATATCACAGTCTCGACTTTTCATTGCAATGAATGATTTACCAAACATTTCCACATTGTTGGTCAGGGTTTGAATTTCTAAACCTTCCTTGATTTTTGTTTTCTTTATTGTTGTCTTCATCAATTAAAGTGTATTCTTCTTTATTAGGGCATGAATACTGACATTTTCGCAATACTCCTTATATTGCTGTTGTCCATTCTGTTGTTGATAGTTTCAACCACCAAAGGGTCTAGACAGTTCCGAGTATCCAAGGTTACTAACTCCTCAAATTGACAATCAAGGGGATTACCATCTCTTTCAAGGGTATCATCCAAGGCTTTCACTTGGGTTTGAAACAGAATTTGGTTACTCTTTGCTTCATTGTGGTGATTGGTGTCAGATTGACTCTTTTCAAACACTGTGCTTTCAAACTGATTCAAGAGCCTTGTTATCTGAGGTCCAAAGACTAGCCACTTTTGCAAAGTGGCTGGGTCGTCCGTCATTCCAAGCACACCTCCAACCCCTTTTACTTCTTTATTATTTTGTTCATGGCGTTGATCATATGGTAAGGCAGAGGATCTTCTTGAAGTTTTACAAAGAGCAAACTTTCCTTTGAGAAATTCTTAGAGTAGAGGTTCCGGAAGTGATTTCAAATCGTCAATGTGAATCGGTAGCCATCTAGCATAATTGTGTTGATTCATACTGAAGAAAATTGGTGCCATTTCTTCAAGAGACCTCGCAAAAAGTCCGCAAATTGTGGCTCTGCTACTGTGAACAAAGAGTAAACCAAGTAGCTCCAATTCTAAAATCATATTCCAGAAAAAGAAGGTTGGGTATTTATTTATTTCCTCACGCCAGTCATCAAAGTACAATTCAATACAAATATTTCAGTGGCACCTTCCTTTCCAGTCTATAATTGTTCTTGTAGTCTGTATATCCCACTATATATGATAATTAGCTTTCATTTCTGTCATCAGAAACAAAATGGCTCGCACTGTTTTTTGAAGAAACAAAAATCTGTTTTTAAAATCAGTAGTGAAGGCTCTGGCTGTGCGATTTCTAAATAAAAGAATTAATGATGAAATGCATGTATTATTTATAACTGGAAAAGAGATTTATCAGCGTGTTGTTTTTCCATTGTGCGTGCACAAATATCGGGTAAACCTAAAACCAAACGTTCTGGTTGATTCTGGTGACACAAATAGAGAGATATTGAAATAAATGAGTCTGAGCTCAAACTTTTCAACGCAAGGAAACATGAATAGAGGCAAGGGTTTTCAACTTTTGGTTTTCATTCTTAACATGGCGACTTGTGAAAAATCAAGAAAAAAATTTGAAACAAACCTAGCAAACGGTAAGAGGAAATTATATTCTAAGCTATACGTATTTCACTGCATTTTTTAAAGTTCTTTTCCGGACCAGCCTGAATATTGAAAGTCTTTTAGTTTAATATTTAAAAAATCGACAAGGTATAAGCTTTTTCTTCTCCAAACTGGCAAAGTGTTTTATAGCAAAGCGCCGGCTCAAACGCCAAGTGGTTAAAAAGTTTTTAGGAAACTAGATAAGACTAAATACCAAAAACTAATCAAAAAGAGTATCTACAAGATAAACGATGAATAATAAGACACTACATTAAAATTTGATGGACTTTTGTTCGATTTTCTTCGTTTGGATCAACTTTTAAAACGCCAGGGTTATTTAAGGGTTGAATATTTTTACAAAGAGGTAAGTGATAAAAAATCTAAAACTACTAATTACTCTAAAATTATATAGCATGGTACATAATTCGTTTTAAAAACAGTTTAGAGAAAAACAAAATACTATGCTAAGTTAAAATGAAAACACAGCAGGAAAAACCAATTTTAGGAATTATGAATAGCAATAAGTTTTTCATCTGAATTGAAACAATTTTCCACAACACCGATTAAACCAGTTGGTGATATATAAACATATATTTGTTTGTATACAGTGAATGATAAATACATGTATCAAAACAGCTAAATTACAATACAAATAAATTGAAAATATTTTTATTTATTCAATAGAAAAATAGCTATTACACAGACAAGGCTTCATTCTAAGTCTAAAATGTTACTCCATGTATATTTTTTGTACTTAAACAGTAACTTAAATGTTTTAACTTTTGAATATCAATACACATAATAGTTGATAGTACAAACTTTTTAAAAACTTTGTTACGCTTCGGAAAACTGTTCTTGGTGTTAATCTGTTTTTGACCACTTTATTTTACATTTAACTTTTTAGCAAAACAACGAATAACTGAATAAGTTTGTTACAACTTGCCCAATGCTATAGAGTACTGAATAACACTTTCTTAACTTATATGAATAAACGTTTCATTTTTCAGCTTATCTTTACACTTCTAAATCAAGAAATAAAACTTCGTATATGTAACGCACAATTTCAATTTCAATACAGAAAACTATCTATTTAATTAATTATATATCGAGAAAACTCGAGAATTCTTGGTCTTCGGTGTCTTCTTTGTCGTATTTGCGTCATGATGTTTGGCGCTAAAGTAATTTATCATGACACGGGGAGGCACTAGCCGCTATGCCTGTCATGGGGAGGCGATAGCCGCTATGCCATCCAGGTCGTTTGGTGTTAGTTTGAATTTTGCTTGTATTAATTTTTTTTGTTTTTATCTTTCAAATTCGTAATTTAGTAATCGAAGTTATGAAGTTATGGGTAGACTTGCCACAAGTAGACCTGCAGAGGTCGGCTTGTCTCGCTTGAACTTTTAGTTGAAGGGTTTTCATTTGCGTTTCGCGCCAAAATGAGGAGTGGCGTGACTTGTAACTGGTGTCTCAGATTACATTTGGAAGTCCTTTAGATTTTCTGAAAAGTCCTTATTCTTGTTTATTCAGTACTCTGAAACTCTACGCTGAAATTTATGAGGTCTAATTGTGACAAGTCTACCTTTAAAACTTTTTAAATGGCTTTCGCAAAAGACCCCATATTGAATTTAACCGCAAGTCAAGCTTCGTTCCACATAGTTTCAAAGTTCAGTCCCCAAGGGATAGCTAGGGGACCACTGATTGGTCGAAGCGCAGCGACCCATTTTTGGGTCGCTAAAATTGGCTGCGGCAATCAAGTTTGAAAAGTCTTTCGTTCAGCAGATACTGACTTTTCAGAAGTCTACGTTATTGGCAAACTTTGCAAAAATTCACCAATTATAGCCCAAGTTTAGATAAAGTCAAAAAAATGTATCACACTCCACAATAGACCGTTTCACAGTTCCTGAAAGGTAACTAGTCCCCTACATGAAACCGAGGCGAAGGTTGACTTGGCTTAGTTAGAGAAGTGGAAATAATTATCATAAGAATGACACTTATTAGCATGTCTATTATTTCCACTTCTCTAACTGTGCGAGGTCAACCTTGTTTTCTACGACTGCGACATAGCGCTGTTGTTCTTAATTTCCGGTTAACAGCGAAAAAGCCATTGAAAAGAGTATTATGGTATATGCCGCCTTTTTGGAAGCAAGCTGAGGAGTGATCGAAGTTCAACTTTGAACTTTGAATTAAGTTTAATTTGTTTTTCTTGCCGAATGTTTAGAATAGTAGTATTTTTAAAGTCTAGTTTTAGAGCTTTGGACATTCAAGTCATCATTCCATGGACTACAAGAATTAAAGAATAGAAACAAAGACAATGTTCCTAAGCCTGAAGACATCTCCAAAATTTGTCTTTTCTTCGAGAAAGCATTTAATTAATGCCTTTGTGGTTGAACGTGGCTTGTAGTCGCTGCCGCCGCTCTTCCCCTCTTTAAAAAACTTGCAGAGAAAGTGGTCAAGTGGCTTTGTCGGTAAGGCACTACAATTTTGTTCGCATGCTATCTTTCTTTTAATTACTTGTTTAAAGTATTTGTTAAAGACATGTTTCCTGCATTTTGTGTTCTTATCTTATCGCATCGGCTTTTGCCACCTGGAGCCAGAGATTACACCTTACGTGTAGACAACTAAAAAGACGAAGAGCCGACTCCCACGAGAAAAATATCCACTCAAGTTGCTTATCCGCGGGTAAGTAGTCCATTTTGTCGCAATGGTTATTTAAATGTTTGATTAGGTGTCGTTCAGAATCCGTCATGGTACACTTGAACAGTAAAAATTACAAAGTTTAACTTTGTTTGGCATAGTAACGAATTAGGGCTTATTACATGATACCAGAACGGCTTATTACATGATACCAGAACGAAAGTCATTCCGGAACGAAACTCGTTCCGGAATGAGTTCGTACTGCATTCACACGACAAAACCGACCGGCTCCGTTTTTCAAACATTCAAAGATGGCGCGAGTTACGCGCGAACAGTTAATGCACTTATTTATGGCCGCATCTGCAATTTTGAACAACAATGTGACCATAGGGCTGCTTCTTTTGGTAAACGAAAAGAAACATTATATTTTCTAGCTATGAGTTCAAATTGTAGCCTTCCTCATATGAATTTTCTTCATGGAGGAAGGGGACACAAGATAACCAAGAGCTATTAATTCCTTTTCAATCTTCAAATTCTCAATATGCTGCTGATATTCCTCTTTAGACATATCTTCCACTGGTTTCTCTGGAGTAGCGGGTTCGCTTTTGCCAAAGTCTTCTGGCCACTCTTCAGATAAAGCTTTTCGAGCGTGCTCAAACAGCACTACTTTGTCGGAATCCCATTCCATACCTTCATCTATTTTTTGCCTCTTAAATGACTTGAAAACTTCCAGGACTCTTTCTGATTTTTGTTCGTCCCATTTCCATCGCTCTTTCTTATCCTTTTTGCGCTTTTTAATGCTAACACTTCCATCTTCCAATGTTTCCGACATCTTGACAACTATACGCATGCGCCACTCTTCCGAGACGGCACTCTTCGCAATTTTTATTCCGGTACGAAACTCCTTTTCAGTTTACATGATACCAGAATGAAATCTCATACCAAAACCAGAATTTCATTCGGATTGAAAACCGGAATGAAATCATTCTGGAATTAGTTCATTTTCGTCTCGGGATCATGTAAACAGATGCAGTGAAATATATGACGATGGAATGAACTCGTTCAGGAATGAAACTCGTTCCGGTATCATGTAAACAGGCCCTTAGTCGTTCACAAGGTGGATAGAGAAACCATCTTCTTGCATCCCACTGATGGCAAATGGTACTTAAAAAAACTTTTGTGGGCTCGACCGTTTCAGCATTATATAAAAGGATCGAAGACGATTTATCTTTTGGCTTTTGCAAATACCAATTTTACGTAACAGCAGCAACATAGCAATACATTTCCTGCACCCAGACAATGCACCAGTTAATTGAAACTCCAAAACATGCAACATGGCGGGAATTTACTGCGTCAATAGCCAGTCTTTAACCGGTATTTAACTGCGTAATGGTCCCGGGGAGACGTAGACTTAACAACCACCTATTAATAGCCGGGATCAGTGTTCAGGGTACCTGACTGTCACATAGCGTGGATTTAACAGTTCAAAGGACCGGGAAAAATGGTGGATCCTACAGAATACAAGAGGGCAGTACCATATTTTCACTTTATAAGAAAATATGGTACTTTGAAAGAAGCTCCACTTGACATGGCAATTTAGTACCATGCAGTGTCAAGGCTGGAACTTTTCGATGTGTTAATTATACATTCTAGGGATCTGTTCAAAACTACTATGCAAGCTAAGGACCCACCATTTTGTATTTAGGTGGTAGTCTCTTCAATTACCCCCCCCCCCTTCCCATCCTCCCCTTATAGAAACACATGGAGTCTTTCACAGATGGTCCCTAAGACCCATGGTCCCTTGTACAACTCCCCGACCCAAGTCTAAATACCCGTGGGCTCATTTGTAGTTTCTGAAATCTCAGTCTTAATACCTGTGGTCTCTCCTATAGTCCCCATCCTCCGCAAAAAGATCCATGGTGTCTTGTATAGCTCCTGAAATCCCATTCTAACAAGGTTTCTTGCGTAGCCCCCAATCCCAGATAAACGATCCATGGTCTCTTGTATAGCCGCCAACCTAAGTCTAAATACCCATGGTCTCTTGTATACCCCCTAACCCCAGTCTAAATACCCATGTTCTCTTGTATATCCCCCTAACCCCAGTCTAAATATCCATGGTCTCTTGTATATCCCCCTAAACCCAGTCTTAATACCCATGGTCTCTTGTATATCCCCCTAACCCCAGTCTTAATACCCATGATCTCTTGTATATCCCCCTAACCCCAGTCTTAATACCTATGGTCTCTTGTATTGTCATGCTTTAGAGTGTCGTAAAGTCATAAATTACGGGAATTATGAACATATTCCAATGTACACTTTTTTCGGAATTTTTGGCTTTAACGCTTTAAAAAACACAATATAGCATCAGAGAAATTGAATATTTTTATCTTTTGATTAAAGTGATATTACCACAATAATGCAAAGAATAGTAATAATAATAATAATAATAATAATATGCAAATTTATAGAACTCGCCTCCTACGCGATCCAGCGGCGCTTTACAATAATGATGATTATTAATTAATAATAATAATTAAAAACGAATAGAAATTAAAATTACAAATTAAAAGTACTTTTAAAGAGATAAGGTTTTAACTTTGCTTCACCCTCGTACACAGTGTTTTCGTTCCACATGACCAGCGGTCGGGAACTAGCGACCCTGGAAAGATCCGATTTGTAGTCCGAATATATCGGACTTCCGGTTGAATTGCGCAAGTGCAGCCACAAAACGAGACTTGGCGTTTTCTTCAACCAAAGAGGCGGTCAACCACGCTTTGAAAGCAGTTGGTAAAAAAAATATTACTTTAAAAAAAAGAACAACCTAACATTCTCAAGCTCCTTGTAGTTGAGAAAAACGATGTGTTGGCTGTTCTGCCAACGGGGTTTGGTAAATCTTTGATTGCACCATTCGCTGATTTCATAGAACCTGGCAAATCAATAGTTATAGTAACATCTGCTCTTAAAGCGCTTATAAAAGATCAGGTCACAAGATTAGGGGAAAAAGGGCTCAAGTCGTGTATCCTGAAAGCTGATCGTGTGGCTTCCGATTGCCAAGATATGGCGGGCGTTTCTGTTATTTCTTCACATGAACTTCAAAACCTTTCCGACTTTCAACTTATTTATGCCCACCCGGAAGCCTTGTTTACTGTACATTTTCACGAAGATGAAGTTAGAGTGTTTAATGCCAAGCAAAACATTTATCTTAAACTCTATCACAACAATGCCTACAACCTTAGTCTCGTTTTCTAATCAATAATAAGTCATTTTTTGCCATTGAAACAAAAAACTTTGCAAAATTTTAAACAGAATTGGTTCTTCTGATGGGTGTTCATTTTAGTGTGTCTTAAAAGGAAAAAAACAAAGCATTACATATGTACTAAAAAAATATATATATAAGCTATAATAAAGCAAAAATCCCATCCCCACTGTTCCCTGGAAATTCAGTGACCTATTTGATAATTGCATTGCAAAATTCTCACTCTTAATTTACAGAGACTCTTCAATCCACTGGCATGCGCAGTAGGGGACGAAGACTCGAGGTACGAGATTGACTTTGCTTTAAAGGCATCTAGGAACGTGCATGCTCGGAGCTCAAGGGGAAGGGCTCAAGAGGAAGGTCTCAAGAGACCGTTTCGTGTACTGATATCATTCACATATGAAAATCATAAGAGCACAGAGTTTTCATACCTTCTCATGTAAGTGATGTAAAGCTTCTTCCGCCGTACGGCGAGGTTCGTCGCTCCGATCATTGCGTCGAAGAACAAGGAAAAAATTCTTGTTTTGCTGCTTTATAATCTGTTGACAAACTCATAGAAAGCCGAGAAATTATTAAAACAGAGATAATAATTCTCGCCTCATTTAAGGCAATCCGGATTCCAGAGAATTCAGGAAACTATTGCGGAGTCCAAAAAATATTTACTAGTGGAATCCAATATTCTCTTCTTTTAAATCCAAAATCAAGGTCTAAGAACCGGAATCCGGGAAAAGACACCTTTTGGAATCCGGAATCAACTGGGGTGTAATCTTGAACTCAGTACTTGGGATCCGGAGTCCACATCATGGAATTTGGAATCTCAGAAAACAGACCTGAGATCCAGAACCCACTGATGTGGAATCTTGCATCCAGTACCTGGGAACCGGAGTCCACATCATAGAATCCGGATTCCACTGTAGTGGAATCTTGAATCCAGTACTTGGGAACCGAAGTCCACATTATGGAATCCAGAATCAACTGAGTCGGTGGAATATTGATACGGATACATGTGAACCGGAGTCCACATCATAGAATCCGGATTCCACCGTAGTGGAATCTTGAATCCAGTACCTGGGAACCGGAGTCCACGTCATGGAATCCGCAATCAACTGAGGTGGAATCTTGGCCAAACCGTGGAGTTGAGTTCGGGCGATTTGTGTTTTCTACCGTTTTAGATCTAAACAATCTCGTTCAGTCATCTACCCTCCAGACAGCAGCAGCTGAATACAGAGAAGAACCAACGCGAAACACTTAAATACAAGCGAACTAAAGTTCTGTCCGATTCAGAGGACTGGCTCGATTTGGCTGATTTATTGGAAACATTTTCTTGACATTAACTTCTTTGCATCGTTGTACTTGAAAGCGAAGGGCTAACACTTAGAATGTCAGCTTCTTGATATAACGAAGACTAGATGCTGCAACGGCGTTAACTGGGCTGCCTGTGAATGAGTCTGTGAGTAGTTGTTCGTTGGTCACACATGTTAACAAAACCCAATTGGCAAAATTTCTTAAGTTTTGAACCAGTTTATATATATGTATGTTATGTATGTATGTATGCAATAGTGATTTTTGAGAAAAAATTCTACTCTACACAGCAGACAGCTGGGACTGTTCGATTATTAGTTTTCGACATTTTCCACTCTTTACGAACCTTATTCGAACCTGTACGATTTAAAACTCTTGGCCTTCAAAAGACTGCCGTTTTGTACGAGGGAAAAACATTGAAACTGCCTAACAAACTGCTTAAATTGCGTTTTCGTAAAATAGCCTTTTTTTGCCTTCCTCGTTCTCAGAGCCAACAAATCCGGCAGCATGCGATTGCCTTCGCGATCGAGACAAATGAATGAGCGATTGTTGGTATGTGGTCACTTTGAAGTGTGAAAATTACAGCCTCCATTATAAAGAAATATTTGCAAAATTGAGCTGATTGAGAAAGTAAAACACACTGACCATGTTAATTCTACAACCGAAGCTGTCTGTAAAATTCAAAGCTGTGTTTATTACTTTGAAAATAATTGTTAAACTGCTGCCATTTAGACCATGTGGATAACTGAAAACAGAAACGCCATAATTATCATACACAATCGAAATTTCGGAAAGATACCAAACAAACGTATTGTGAAATAAAATAACGACGTAAACATACAACATGCTGTACTTGGCCTTGATCTTTCAGCCACAGATCTAGATATGACTTCGCTATATTCCAAACTTTAGTGATGTCTGCATGTTCCGATATGGGTCCAGTGAGTTGTCAAAAGCCGATTATCACTAACCCAGGGTTAAATGTTTAACCCATGGTCTTGTTTCCAATCTTACAGGGAAGAGTTGTAATTTTGGTATTAACAAGTTTTTTCCTTTGTAAAACCAAACAGTATTTTAAAAGAACCGTTTACTTTTTCTTAAAGAAGAAACCGCTGGTTTCATTTTTTTTTAATCCAGGGTTCAGTTAACCAGCTTTTCACCAACCCAGCCATGGTCTTCAGTAACGGTCAAGTTATAGTTTTTTCGTGTTGTAATTCCGGCCAGTTTCAAAATCTCTTTCAGTATATGAGCAATCCCAATTTTATTTTCACTGTTTTAAAGGTTTACCATTAATCTCTCAAATGGCTAATAATCTCGTTTTGGTCATCACCATCGGTTTCAAACTCAACAATATCCTTAGCAAACCTACAAATCCTACCGCTAAAGAGTCAGGCTTTCTGAGCTAAATAATTTCATTAGCTGGGACGAGGACTGCGAGAGAGGACAACATGCACAGTGGTCAGTAATATTGGATTAATGTACAGGGATCTCCTCAAAATACAGAAGATCAGCATTGTTTTTCAATGCCTTGTCTTTTTGTTTTGATTTTTCATTTCAAACCGCTCACAGAAAAAAATAAACAAAATTAAAAACAAATTGAGGCTGAAGCAGCCCTAAAATTAAGAACAATGAACCTCGTCAAAATTGACTGATTCTTATAAAAAAAATAGCGTGTATTCCTGAAGCCTGAACTGTAGTGATCGTTAGATTTATTTCTAACGATCAGCTGATAACTTTTTTTCTTTTACTGATTGATTTTAAAATCATAGTTTGACCGTTAAATTAATATTTTAGAATTTCTACCGCGGTGATCGCGTGAAAATTTTCCGGATATTGTCTGACTTTTACCTTTTTCTCACACCGCTCAGTTTAATTGTAGGCACGGAATTACAAAAATTTGCATAACGTGATTTTTTTTGTCCAGAAAATTTATTATCCATTATCGCGGTCACGATTGTTTGATCGCAAGATAATCTAGTGTTAAAAACATATTTTGGATTTTTTACTGTTTTGTGTAAACTTTAAATCACCTAAATTGATTTTTTCCCAAAAAAACCCCCAAAAATTTTCAATTTTTCATTTGCGGTTGAGGTATTGCTCTTCTAAAGTCAAACACAAATTAATTTCTTTCAATATAGTATAGTCCGTGTTCGTAAAAATATCTCCTCGCAAAATTCAAGGCAAGCATAATAAACCGGGTCAAAAGTTATATAGTAGAATGAAGAAAACTAGACAAGACGATAAGCAAAAATCGGTTATCGACGTTAACGTTATAGATTTTTTTAAAATTTTGTTAAAAGTATGACATTCTAACTTTCATGCAAAACAAATGATCATTTTATAGTTTCGTGAACTGCTTAAAAAATTAGAATGCATATATATACGGAGAGCAATCATGGATCAAATCGTGTTTAAAATTTGATATACGTAAACATATCTGATCTGTTTAAAAACCTATGACTAATATTTGACCAAATCTGTGGTTTTAATCAGATAGTGTATATGCTTTATTAAAATGCTCAAGTTTATAAATATACTTAAGTGAGCTACAAGGGATTTAGAATATAATAATGTTAGAAGTGCCCATGCGCAGTGTGTATATCCTGCTGGTTTGGCGGGCCATAGGTCTTACAAATATCGTGGTTTCCGAGACAAAAATACTCTTTTTTTGTTCTTTTTAAGGTTTTTTATAATCGTGTGCAGTGTTTATTTCCCCTTGTTTTGTCAGAGCCGCATGATTCCATGATTTGTAAGAACTATGGCGTGCAAAAACAGTGGGATATACACGCTGCGCATGATCGTGAAAGTAGCTTATTATAGTAAGTGAATAAGAAAAAGATCATTATCTATTAACTCCGAAAGCAGCCGGTGCGAGTATAAATAAATTGAAAAATAAAACAAAAATGAATTACAGTCACGCTAAAAGTGTTCAAATGGCAGCAACCTCAAAAGCGGTAGGCGCGACTATAAGAGTGGACCATTTTATTCAGTTTTGGGTGGGAGGGATGTTGGGCAATTCTGTTTTTTGGATGGGAGGGATGTTGGGCAATTCTGTCTTTTGGGTGGGAGGGATGTTGGGCAATTCTGTCTTTTAAATAAGAATTTATTTTCGCCGTTGGGCTGTGCAGGAATTATTTTTAGCACCTTAAGGTTGTGCATAACTTTTTTTTTTCATCGGTTTTTAGTCTTCATATATTTAGTCAGTCACCAAACATGAGCTTTTCATGAGGTACGGCTTCTAAGCAAGTACGGAACAGAAAATGATTCATGTGCGTCAAACACTGCTTCATCTCCAGGCAGATACAAGCTGCATTTTAATAGTCTACACTCTTTTTAATAAGAGCCTGTAAAATTTAGCTCAGTCACAATGTTCTTATTTTTTCGGCCATTTCAGGCTCAAAATGTTCTTATTTTGTTCCTAAAGGTACTTAAAGTTTTTATGTTCTCCGTGGGGTTAACCGACTCCATATGTCGTGATACTACGTGTACTGTAGGGTATCTGATCAGCAAGGTGCCTAAACAATAAATAAACAATTAGGTTTAATAATTGTCTTAAATGGGTGAGGCTTACAGAACATGGAGTATATTACTGTACCAAAGAACTTTGTGTGGTCGGGACGCTACATGTTTTCTCATCGATCACGATGTCAAAACGAAAGCAAGCAACCTTGGGGGAGTAGTTTGGCTTTACGAAGAAAGTGTGTCATAGAGGCGCTGTGCATGTTCCTTTTATTCATTATTCATTATTTTTTTTATTTTTATTTTTTTATTTTTGTTTTTTTTTTAATTAAAAAAATTTCAGCCTCAATGTTCTTGTTAAGTTGTTCTTAATAAAAAAAAAAGGAGTGTATTCAGTGAGAAATCACACTCAGTTCAATTTCAAACCTTTTAAAAATGTCTGGACTTTTTTATCCAAAGAAGAGTAATTGCCGTGAATCCAAAGAAGAGTAATTGTTGTGTGTTCAAAGAAGAGTAATTGCCGTGTATCCAAAGAAGAGTAATTGCCGTGTGTCCAAAGAAGAGTAATTGTTGTGTGTCCAAAGAAGAGTAATTGCCGTGTGTCCAAAGAAGAGTGATTGCCGTGTGTCCAAAGAAGAGCAATTGCCGTGTGTCCAAAGAAAAGCAATTGCCGTGCGGCACATAGGATCAAAGGATCTATCAGGCAAAAATAGATAAACAGGACAAAGAATGAAAGGGTATTGTACTACTACAATACCCAATTCACATGTCATTGAACCAATATATAACGGTCTTTCTACAGTACAGTCTCTATAAGTTTTGTATGTATCAGTTCGTAGGTCTTCTTAGATCCAATATTACGTTTCTTTTAAAACATGCATGGTTTGGCCATGTGCTTTTTCTACAAGATCCTACAAGACTGTTTTTTGGCAATCTGTAGATTTTAAGTTATAATTTGTCATTGGACGGATATGATGTGGTGGAGTTGGCATTGAGTGGCATTGAGTTACAGCTTTTGAGCATGAATAAATTATTGGCATTCGTGCTAGCAGTTTATTCTCTGCCGGCTACACCGTACTGACGAGTCCCGATAAGGACTAAACAGCTGTCTACGATTGTAGATTCTGGCTTGTTCCTTGTTTCGTACACGGACTTTTTACAGTACAGTCTTTATTTTTTTTACAATCTTCATCATCCAGTTTTAATCCGGGCTTATTCCCCGTAAACGGGGGTGGTCGGATTTACCCCACTCTAACAGCAATCTCTCCAACTCCCACTCTCCATCTCGCCCGATTCAAGGCATCCTCCTTCTTCAAACCAACACTCTTGCAATATTCTTATCATTTCCATCGCCGCATGCACATTTCCTTCTTCCAGTCAAATGTTTCTTAGGCCGGGATTTGTCAGAAATTAGCAGGGAGGAGTGGGTGCGAATTTCAAAATTGAAATTTAAAATGACTTAACCGGCCCTCCCTAGCGACTAGGGACAAAATTTCTTATTTAGTTGTTGTTATAATAAACTATTCATGCAGCCGCAAATTTGTTTGACCCTTTTCTTTCATGGCCCATTTCTCAACCCTCTTGCCTCTTGTACTTAGTATCATGGAGGCTTGAGCTTAAAATTAATTTTAAATTGTACATTTTCTACTAAATTCGAGCCTTAGCCTTGGCGCAGTTGGTAAGATCTCTGCTCTCTAGCCACAAGTTCCCCGGTTCGATCCTCGGCTTTGCATAAATTCGAATATTTTGCAACCTTCTTTTCTGCCTCAGCTAACTCAACTTTCCATCCTTCCGGGGTAGGTAAATGAGTACCAGCATCTTCTGGGAGCCAACCTACAATGGATTAATGTCCCGTCCAGGGGGGGTGGGTGGTCAAAGACGCGCATTCGCTTAGCACTACGGAAATCGGAGATAAGCGCCGGCTCCATGGGCCACTTGGCTCGTAAAGGATTTAGCTATTTTTTAGCCCTTCTTAAGGGCAACTGCATGCGGATCGAAACGAAGAGAAAAAAACGGAAGCGGATGGAAACGTTTATACTTCGCCATAGGTAGAGTAGCAAGCTGATCCTTCGACGGTTAATTAACCCTTCGCCAAAGCAAGTGCATGCAGAGAGGATCGAACTCTATTTTAGTATTTACTGCGGTGATTTAATATTTCAACCTTGAGATATTTAAATCACGGTATACCTTTATTGAATATCAATCTCGTGGCAAGACAGAGTCATAAATCAAAAAAGGTTTTATTGTCATTTTTTCCCCTGAACACTGCGCTACTGGAAAAACCTCTTAATCATCAAGAGTGATGAACAAGCACTCATGAAAAACCACTCATTGAGTGTTTTTTCACAAAATCTTTGTTTTTCACAGCAGATTATCGGTTGTATGTTTTAGGAACAAATGGCGTCAAAACTGAGTGCTTTGAACGTTTGCGCAAAGAGAAAAACATTTTAGTACTACTCCAAAATCTTCTTCCCGAAGTACCGCATGGAAATGCATTGTTACGAACCACGACATGAGATAAATACCTTAAAATCTTGGCTTCTGAAAACGCATTAATTCTAAATTTCTGCTCAAAGTCTAAAGCGCAAATTGTGTAAAATCCATACGAAACCCTAATAATAAATAATATATCGTTCCCACAAAGAAATCTGGGCACAAAGGTTTTTCTCTTAATGGTTTTCCGGTTTTCTTCCTCCATATAGACTTTTCCAACGTCTTTTCCGTTGGGCGATTAGTCTCTGAGTCTCTGTGGATTGAATGGTGAACCAGTATGCGTTTCGACGACGCTAAATAAAATCATAGGACCGTTGCAACTTTTGCCCCAAAATTGGATTTCACGCTTTGTCTTACGCTGGACCAACACGGATTTTCGTTTATTGCAAAAACTGAATATTATTTTTTAAAAGTGCATTTGGCGCGTTCTTTTGTTTTAACAAGAAAGTGTAAATGCAAATGACATATTATCGAATTATTATCTGATTGAATAATGATTACTTTGATGTTTATATTTCCAGCAAATTCCTAATGTTTGCGTTTTGCCACATTCGGAGATAAGTAAATTAAAACAGAAAAAAAAAGATGACATGCAAACACAGGCTGGTAAGAAAATATTGTATACATTTTTTTGTCTTTCTTTTCTTGGACAAAAAAAGTGTGATTTATTACAACCTAAAGCTAAACACTGTCAACCTGCTCTTGATCAAAATATATCCACAGTGCATTTATGACGTAAATCAGGTTGCATGAACCTACAAAAACTATATTGCGAAATGTAGAGCCAGCAACAGCGATCGCAGCTTGTGCTCAAAGTGGAGCGACTCTCCAAAGAAGTGAAGAACGAAAACGATTCTTTATCATACTTCAGCATCGACTCAACTTCTTGCAGAGGCCATCTTTTTAAAGCGACACAAGACTTTCTTCGGAAAATTGTTTGGATTCCTTCTTTTAGGTAAGTTCTATTCGAACTAATAATTTGTATTAGCTTGTATCAAAGTCTTGCTGAGTTTTTTGTTTTTCAAACATATTGTCTGAAATCGATCTTGTAGAAAATTAGTTTTAACCTTATTATAGACGTAAGTGAATGAGCGAGTTGGTTGACAAATTTTTAAAGTATATCAGCTTGAGCTAAACTGCTTATGTCAAATGGATAAATACACTGAATTTGTGTTCTTCA
This sequence comes from Zoanthus solanderi, assembly GCA_024336925.2. Classification (NCBI taxonomy): domain Eukaryota; kingdom Metazoa; phylum Cnidaria; class Anthozoa; order Zoantharia; family Zoanthidae; genus Zoanthus; species Zoanthus solanderi. Next base: position 16,889 of record JANCMA020597437.1, read on the forward strand.
AAATGTCGCTGTTGCTTTATGTACTGCTACAAGGCTGTTAAACACTGGGCCGATCACAAACAAACATGGCTATTACATACGTCGCTGTGCGCTGCTTCTAACTAAATAAACTTAGATCATTGAGAATGCTTTTTGCCCCCCGGTAAGCTAAAAAGACAAAGCAGCAAAAATCAAAGATAATCAGAGCAAACTCTCTGAATGATCATGTACAAAAGCGTTTCGAAGTTTAAATTTAAAAATATTCTTTTGGGATGAAAAATAGCAATCGGTTTTTATATTGAATTGTTTAGAATAATTCAGAAACATTTTAGTATCAAAAATACATAGCTATAGGAAGGACTGGAAGGTTTAACTTACAATTATTGAGTTGACCTGCTCATACAAAGTTTCTATGTAAGTCTAATCGGGCAACGGTTTTCTCATTTCTGACCTTGAAGATCAGAGTTGATTCCAGTGAACAAACGCTTATAAAGTATTTGATAAATGTATAAGTTCTACACCGTCATTTATCAACTTCTCAGTACAGTGTAAAACTTATAAATTTATCAAATTCGGTTTCTATTGAAAGCCGACGCATTCAGCATCTTCACTTTGTGACGCGTAGAAAGTGATTTTCTAAAGCTTCTCTATGTCATATGTATTGAAATTGAAGCTACATAAGATTTTCAAAACGAAACTGGTTTATTCAGGCAGCGGCTTTCTTTCGCCGTAAATTAGAGCTGAATCGAAGAAGCAAGCAAGTCGAAAGTCGTTTTTGTGATCAAATCTTTTTTTTACGACTATTTGATTACGGATCAGGGTATCAGGGCACAGCTAATTAAAATTTCCCACTATGCAACACAAGAGAATATAAGTAAGCCTGAACGTGACTTTGGAAGGCAGTATTTTTCGTTTTAAATGCGTTGGTAGTAGGTCTAGTAAATGTTTTCATGCTGAAGGCTTCCGAGCTTTTAACTAAGTGTGCTAGAAGACGTTTAATTATTAAAGTAACGCTGAAAATTAGCATGTATCCTAAAAGCTAGGATTCTTTTGGTTCCAGCTTGACGTGTCATTAGTAGTTTGGGTTTTCGTCGTTGTTCCGAAGAGATTAAAATTCGAATTCTTTAATGTTGTTACTTCAAACAAAGAGTGCTACATTTGCTTCGAATCAAATAAAAGTTTTGTTAACTTAAACTTACTGCTTCAATTTTTTCCAATTTTTTGTTTGCGGAATGCCAAAAAATGAATGAATAGATAAATAACATTGAATAAATAACAGCGTAAATAACAGCGAATCTTTTTAAAAATCGGTGAAGTTAAGTGCGTCCATATTGTGTGAGCTCTCCAGAAACAACACGAAGCTCGTGGAATGTCTATGCTCTGAGAATTCATTCATGCGGACGCCTAAAGTGATTATTTTATATTTCTCTCATCAAAATTGGAATAGCTCCGACACATCTCGTAAATGAAGAATTTCGCCATACAAAAATGATGCAAGATAATTGTTTACCTGTATATAATTAATGACCAGTTGCCTATCACCTAACACTTTGGCCATTTACTAATCCCAAGTCGCTGAACAAACTGCAATAATGAAAGGGATTTTTCGAGAATAAGCTAGCATTCTTGACTTGATGCTTTTAGTATTTTAAAACAGATCATTGCGTGAGTTAAAATTAAGGAAAGATATGCAATTATATTGAAAATTTCCTTTCGGAATAAATTTTACTTTTTTGAGTTCAAATTTTAAGGCTACCTTTTTAAGTTTTCTCATTTTGTTTTCCAATTGCTGGAGTTTTGACAAGCGTCCGAATTCTGTTTTTTTAAATTTTTTAACTTTCTAATGTTGCAAGTAGTTTTTTAACCGACAAATTTGGCATTACTCAGTGAGAGCCAGTACTAAACGTTTAACTACATATACTGACCCTCTTGAAAAGTCAAACTAACTTATCTCTATTATGTCTACGGAATCATTCCTTTACAAAAGAGGCATAGATCTATTGAAGTTGAATTGTCATGGATCTTAAGGAACGCAGTTATTTTTTATAAAAAAAGCTTTAATTTATTTGACTTTCCGCTGAGTTCAATTTCATTACAATGTTTAGACCCTACAGCGATGCCTGCATGCGGCAAGCTGAGATTTCCTACATTAAGAATTTCCACTTTGGAAATTACTCTTAACGACTTTCAGCGATCATATGCGTGACGAGTAAGATGTGAATTCTGACAACTGAATAGAACCGGTTAGTTTTTTGTTTGGTTCCCTAAAAAGTGGACTATGTTATAGATCTGAGGCTGAGCTCGGATGAAAAAATATTTCAGCAGCGGTTTACCTTAATTGGAGGAATACTTAAATCATTATCGTGCCTCGGTTTCTTTATTTTTATGGACTGGTTGGTAAGTTCTTAACATGTGCCAACTTAGGTCTGCCTCTTGTATTTTTTGCGCTTCTACTAAGACGTTTCTCCCCTTAGGTCTGATGCTGCTGTTAAAAGCTAAAGCTATAGAGTGGCGAAGTGTGACGTCACAAAAATTAAAGTTTGTGAACTTATGGGATTTGTCAAAGTCATTCGAGAGATCAAAACGAAATATGTATCCTTGCTAAAAATCAGAATGTTGGTGCAAATTGTCAGTGACTTATTACCACGGTTATGCTTCAATGCCTCCATACAAATCCTTCTAAAAATGGCTTGGTTTCTTAACGTTAGGAACCAAGCCAATTTTTATAAGGATTTGTATGGGGTCATCAGAGCATAACCGTGGCAATATCTCATCACTGATTGGTGGCAAAAT
>JANCMA020598477.1:0-19658 GCA_024336925.2 Zoanthus solanderi
TTTTATTTTGTTTTTTGTTGTTGTTTTTTACTAGTACTTTTTATAACTAAAAGTAAATTTTTTTTTGTAGAATCTGAAAATCAGATCTTGGTGAAAAACTCCATTTTTCTTTACACAACTTTTTTCCCGAGCCTGGCGATTCTTAAAATTTTGACCTTTTGAGCCTTACATAATTCTTGAATAATTCTTAAATAAGAGTTTCAAAATAGGTCGTCCTCATTTTGTCGAAGCAGTGAAACCAGAGTGGTCGAGTGATCGAGCCTCAGTATGATTCTTAAAAGATTCTTAAAATTTCCGAAATCCGAGCGTCATGATTCTTATAAACTGGATTCTTATAAAAAAAACAAAAGTGTTTAACCTTAAAATACAAGCAGCAAACCCAATTTGAAACCTTGATGTGTATAGATATAACCGCAAGTAGAAATGCTGGTACTGAAAAGCATTGAAAATAGCTATATGAACTCTTGAGTTGAGATAAAATAATGGAGGTTGTCATTATTCTAACGCTGCCTTGTGATCAAAGGGGTCATAAACCATTGTTTTCGAAAAGAAAAAACAAATGACAAAATGATATAAATAATATAAATAATAACCTTCGATTCCGCCTCATATTTTAGTAATTTCGGACGGGAAACTAATGTCTTTTTTATTTTTATAAACATTCAACTGTTATAACTTTGATTAGTAGCGAAAAAATCATTCAACAAGTGGGGAATGTTTTGAAAAGAAAAAAAAAATAGAAGCCCTGTTTTAAAACAACCCTTTGCACGTGGCTCAAAACAAGTTATACTCTAATGCTGCAGTTTAAAAAGTAGAGTTAGTGTTAGCCAACAAACGATCTAAAAAGGAGGCCTTGATAACTCGATCTACAGAAATGACGTTTTAAAACAAAATGCCGCGATATTTTCAGAAGTGTAACTTTAATTTTTCTATATTTCAATTTCTTTCCTTAATATTAGTGTCAAAACATCACGTTCTCTTTTTTATTGTCTTACAAATTTTACAGTGAATAATATATCGAGTTCCGGAAATAGAAAACAAAGTGTTTCGAAATAGTGCTTTAATTATGAGACCACAGCCATAGCCAAATCTCTAAAGAAATATTCAATTACGCTGATTTACACTCCCTTTAATCATATGATCCTCTAAACAGTTTCTTCAGACTTTAGCTAAACCACAAAAACCTTTCTTTCTCAAAAACAAAAATCAAAATCTCAATGACAATATACCGGTACGTATAATTATATCATTGCGTGCGTAGAAAAACAAGAACTTTCCATTTAATCAATGAATGAGAGGATTTGACGTAACTTTTAATAAGTTGTTTGCTATTTCCCAGTTTTAAGTAATAGACAGCCACGTTTCTATGGTTTATAGGATGATAAATCAAGCGGAATGCTGGAAAAACACGAGACTTCCAGCATCCCGCTAGGTTTATAAGCGTATAAACCATAGAAATGTGTGGTCTATTACTTTTTATATAAATATTAACTTCAATGCGCCCGCTCTCGTCGGTCAATCAGCTATCGTTTATAGTGCCGGTTTACTCATAAGAATTTCGTTCGTCTTCTGAATTGTTATATACAACTGAACTTTGCGAATTTTCGCGCGTTTTTTATGCAACTAATATTTAAGCGTTCCAAAACACAATCAAAGTTTAATCCTTCATTTTTACATATCATATCAGACACGCCGGGTTGAAAAGAAGGTACTTGAAGCTATCAAGTAGTGAAATACTTGTTTTGCGTTTTTCATCTGCAAGTCGAATATCGCTTTGGTAGACAATTTTGCAAGTTTTAATGTTGTCATTTTTTTCGGAACAATTTAAGCACCATATAAATGGCTACAAAATATAAGTTATCAACGTTGAATCCATTCAAGCGGTTTAATGTTGTGTTGTCATTGATTCAGTGAGGTGTGAAATCGAAAAATATTTAAATAAAAAAAAAAAAGAAACCATTTCTCCTAATCAGAGTCCGGCTCTTTATTCAGGGCAGTTCTCAGATGCTGGACGTTTTCTACTAAATTTTTAACCCGAACTTTCGCTTTTTAGTCATATATATTACAAAGACCCTTTAAAATCACATAAAATCGGTTTGTAAAAGGCTAACGTTTGCATATTTTGTATTAACTTTGTAAAAAATATAACAATACAAATGAAATAGTGTCTTGATGCGTATACTCGGGGTAAAAGATTACAGCAAAACCTTTTTATAAAAGGCCAAGTGAATTAATCAGTGAACACCGTCAAAAACTTTTTCCATTCCTCCCGATCTGCAAAGATTTCCGTTTTATTTTAAAAAAAAGAACCGCAAAATTTTAATGCTATACGAGAGGAATAGATCAGATTTTATGAACTATTACTTATAATGCTAATGATGGGGAAAACTAGTTACAGAACAGAAAGCTAGAGTTTTTGAGTTGCGCATGAAGGTTTAAATACTTACAATGCTAATGATGGGGAAACCAGTTACAGAACAGAAAGAGTTTTTGAGTTGCGCATGAAGGTTTAAATACTTACAATGCTAATGATGGGGAAACCAGCTACAGAACAGAAAGAGTTTTGAGTTTCGTATGAAGGTTTAAATACTTACAATGCTAATATAATGATGGGGAAACCAATTACAGAACAGAAAGAGGTTTTGAGTTGCGCATGAAGGTTTAAATACTTACAATGCTAATGATGGGGAAAACCTGCAGTTACAAAGTGACAGAAAGAGTTTTTGAGTTGTGTATGAAGGTTTAAATACTCACAATGCTAATCATGGGGAAAACCAATTACAGAACAGAAAGAGTTTTTGAGTTGCGTATGAAGGTTTAAATACTTACAATGCTAATGATGGGGAAAACCAGTTACAGAACAGAAAGAGTTTTGAGTTTCGTATGAAGGCTTTAAATAAACAGTTTTAGAACGAAGTTTCAAAGTTTCTTCGACTGGCAGTCAGAACAGTTCTAATTATAAGCTAACTGTAATTTTGTTATTTCAATTACCTATACTAGGAACACAGAAATTATCTGCATGCATGGCGACTATACAAAAGTAAGTAAAATTCCATTGATTTTGTGGTATTTTTAAACTATACTAAAATGAACGTGTTTACTGACTTCGATTCTTTCAAATATTTTAACTTTTTTCTAGAAATCTTGTAAACATTTCAAAATCCTTTAAACATCTAAATAAAAATTTTAAAAGTATTAGTGTTCAAATAGAGAAGCAACAGTCAACACCATTTCCTAAATAAAAATGCTCATATCTTGTTTAAGATTTCCATTTACCAAACTCACAAAAGTAGAAAACATCCTATAATCAACAGAGAAAGACTAGCTTTGAGATTTTCAGTATTTGCCCTCAGAACGAATAATTTTCATTACTAGCTCTTCTATTTTTCAAAGAGGTCACGAATTATTCAATTATATACTGATAGACAATGTACTCGCATGATATTATCAGACAACTGATGTTTTCAATTGTTTTGTCGTTATATTATTGTCTACCCAAAGAATGGGCTTATAGTGATTAGAATAACAACACAGCTAGAGTGGCAGACAAGTAATGATTTCATATAATCTTTTTACAGGATTCAGTCTCTGGTGCTTTTACTGTATATTACAAGTTTTTTAAAGTGTAATGCTGAACAACTTGATGTTAACGTTGCTGATTTTGAGAACGAAGAATTTATCGCTGATCAAGCGCTGGAGGAAAATTTGAAAAGTAAGTAAAAGTACGTTTCTCGTTATGAGTATAGAATAAATCCCAGAGTGGGGGAGAAGGAGTGTGGGGGAGTTCGGACTCAAAGCAAGAGGATGGCGGCTCAATAAATCGCTTAAAGGAGTTTTGAGCCATATTTGCTATTATGTAAATTGTGGCGTTAAAGAAGCCAAGGAAAAAATATTACAGGCTTCATAGGGCGGGGCTAGGCTCTTAAAGTGCCTATCTGATAAAAATGGGTTTTTACTGATTCGGATAGAGCAAGAAAAGTTGTTTAAGAAGTTCTATATTAGATTTTGCATTTTAACTTTTAGTTTTGGAGATATAAGCGCTCAAAGGGACTATTTTCGAAAAAAAGTCGCGCCAATAGGGGGAATGGGAACTAAGAAAATTTTTATATAGGGATTGGACTAACATCGCAAAAGAAAGCATTGTTTTTTTAGTGAAAAACTAAATTTCTCTTTCAAATTAAACCGTCAAGCGAAGCTAGCGATCCTTCTGTTGGGACTTTTGGCGTCCATTTGGCTCTCTTTGTATTCACAAACTTTATCGAAACTCTTCCTCCGTTTTAATCGCTACAGCCGTGATATCACCTCAGAAAGGTATGTGGAACAAAAACATTTCTTTACTGGTATCAGTGGTGTTTGAAAAACCTTAAACTACATACCTAGTAAGTATAACTTCAAAAAGAAACTCAAAATCCTATGTATTTGTGCAGTATTTTATGGTGATTTTCTTAGTTCCCATGCACTTTGCTTTTAACAAGCCAAGGCGCTCGACTTTTTTTTCAAAGGCGCAAAATTTCGACGTTTGAGCTGTTATAACTCCAAAAATAAAAATTTATAGCAAAATCAAATAAAAAACTTCTTAAACAACTTTTTTTTTGCTTTATCCGAATCCGTAAAATCCCATTTTGATGATATAGGCACTTTAAGTTCAAAATGCATGTTTTTTATATGTTTATCACCGCTGTTTGAGTTATATTTTTAGTTAAGCTACGATGGCCATAGATCAAGAGTTTATATGATATTGTTGTCAAAAACTTGCTTCCTGACGAGTTCCAAACGTCAAAACCCTCTCCCTTGGCAAGGCAATTCTGTCAAATCCTACCCCTTGCCCGTCTCTACCCCCACCCCCACCCCCCTCATTCTCCCCACGGGCATAACATTGATAGATACATTACCTAGTACTGATGGCGATAGTGAAGTTGACTGGACTTGTTCTTGTGGCGAGTTTGTTCCCCAGGCGAACTTTGGTTTTCTGTCGTAATTGCAGCCCAAATCTTGAGAAGAGAAAGGCCTCATGCACCCTTAAAGAGATATCAATAAAAGTATTGAGTACTGAATAATCTATGAATATTTTATAATTGAAATACGGATCAGTTTTGCAATTTGGAAGGAAAAACTTAGCTACCTTCAACTAATTTTCAATTAAACATTAATCAGCCATCATCTGTAAACTCCTGCCAACAACGATTAATTATTGTCTTTAGAAAAAACTACTTGTCCGACTTACACAAATTTACCTTAAAACGTAACCTTAACTTCTAAGGTAAATAAGCTATGCTATAAGCAATGCTATAAGCGCAATGGTACAATCTATGGTACAATCAATGCTATATAAGCAATGGTACAATCAATAGTACAATCAATGGTATTAGCAAAGGTAAAAGTATTGATACATGTAATTGTATAAACATTGGTATATAAGCAGTGTTATATGCAACGGTACAAGCAATGGTATAGGCAAAGGTATAAGCAATACAAGCGATGGTATAAGCAATGGTACAAGCAATGGCACAAGCGATGGTATAAGTAATGGTATAAACAATGGTACAAGCGATGGTATAAGTAATGGCACAAGCAATAATACAAGTGATGGTATAAGCAATGGTAGAAGCAATAATACAAGTGATGGTATAAGTAATGGTATAAACAATGGTACAAGCGATGGTATAAGCAATGGCACAAGCAATAATACAAGTGATGGTATAAGCAATGGTATAAACAATGGTACAAGCAATGGTATAAGCAATGGTACAAGCAATGGTACAATTGATGGCTTAAGCAATGGTACAAGCAATGGTACAATCTATGGTATAAACAATGGTACAAGCAATGGTATAAGCAAAGGTACAAGCAATGGTACAAGTGATGGTATAAGCAGTGGTATAAACAATGGTACAAGCGATGGTATAAGCAATGGTACAAATCAATGGTACAAGCGATGGTATAAACAATAGTAAAAGCAATGGCATAAGCAATGGTAAAAACAATGACATAATCCATGGTACAAACAATGGTATAAGTAATGGTATAAACAATGGTACAATCAATAGTGCAAGCAATGGTAAAAACATAATATAAGCAATACTATAAGTATTGGTATAAGCAATGGAACATGCAATGGTACAAGTAATGGGACAAGCAATGGTAAGATATTGGTATTGAAACTGGTATGGCAATGGTATAGCCAAAAGTACAAGCAATGGTACAATCAGTGGTATAGACAATGGTACAATCAATGGTACAAGCAATGGTAAAAACATATATAAGCAATACTATTGAACTGATATGAGTAATGGTTTAAGAAATTGTATAACCAATGGTATAAGCAATGTTATAAATAATGGTATTCGCAACGGAAAACGCAATGGTATAGGTAAAGATGTATGCTGAGATATGAGAGCAAAGGTACAAGAAATGGTAAACTCAAACATATAAACAATGGTATATATTATTATTATTATTATTATTATTTTTTATTATAATGATCGTCCTGTTCGTATTATTACTAGAGACTTTATTAATGTGACTGCGCGATGCAGTTAATACGATCATTGCGTTCATGATACACTAATGTCATTCAGTGATTGTGTGATACAATCCGTGTATCATAACCCAATATTGTGACCTCGCTCGCCATATGAGTTCCCGTGGCTCAGTGGTAGAGCGTCCGACTAGTGTACGGAAGGTCATGGGTTCGATTCCCATCTGGAGCTTAGATTTTTTCTGAGTTCTTTGTCTCCACATGTATTTATATATCTTATTTATTATAATGATCGTCCTGTTTGTATTATTATTATTATTATGAGACTTTATTAACGTGACTGCACGATGCAGTTAATACGATCATTGCGTTCATGATACACTAATGTAATTCAGTGATTGTGTGATACAACCCTTGTATCATAACCCAATATTGTGACCTTGCTCGCCATATGAGTTCCCGTGGCTCAGTGGTAAAGCGTCCGACTAGTGTACGGAAGATCATGGGTTCGATTCCCATCTGGAGCTCAGATTTTTTCTGAGTTCTTTGTTATTTGTATATCTTCTTTATCATTGCAACTTTATCAGTTGAATTTGCATCAATACACAGCCAAAACTCCGCGAGCACTAACAACTGAAGCTCTGAATCTGATTGGGCAGAAATCTTTACAGATCGCATTATGAATGGCTGTCGACAACTCTATTGTTATCTTATGTTACCGGCAGGAATTCAAGTTTGTTTCTACCCACAGCTGATGCAAGCACAGCTCTATAATGCTGCCGACTCGTAGCACTGACTGTTTCTTGGCAATTATTGTTACTATTATTATTATTAAATGCAAGGAGAACACGGAAAAAATCCGAGTATGGGATTTGAACCCACGACCCTCCGTATTGTAGTCAGATGCTCTAACCAATGAGTTACTGGAGACTCTGTGGTGAGCAAGGGTCAATATTTGGGTCTCGACTGGGACCGCATCGTGTGGTTACACAACCGAGTAATGACTAGCACACATGACGCACTAATAGCATCACGCTGTCACATTAAGGCATATCAAGATGCAGTCAACCAACCTCCAATGTGAGCATATTAAAGATGAAATAATAATAACATGATATTAAATGCAAGGAGAACTCGAAAAAAAGATCAGATGGGATTTGACCCTGGCTCATCGTTGAGTCTCCAGTAGCTCAGTGGTTAGAGCATCCGACTAGATCACAGAGGGTCGTGGGTTCAAATCCCATCTGCGGCTCGGATTTTTTTCCGAGTTCTCTTTGCATTTAATATTCTGTTAATATGACTTCATCTTTAATATATTAATATTATTATTAATTATTGTTAATAATAATTAATTAATTAATTAACTAATAAACTTATTAATTGATGTTATTGTTATTTTATAAAAACTTATTTTTATTATTGTCATTATTATGATTTAATGTTTATTCATGCACCACTAATACAACTTAAATTACATTTGTTAAATACTTTAAGTTAGATTTCTTACAGAACATATCAACGGGCCGTTTAATGATATATTGTCGAAATATATTTATCAAGGTTCTTTACACGAATGCTATTTTCATAACACAATTCAAATATATTATGCTTCGATGAGTCAGATTCAAACCAAATAAGGATTGATATGTTTCGCTCTCTTGTTTTGTTATGTTGAAAAACACGAAATGTTAAATTTGATCAGAAAACATTTTAATTTTGGGTATCAACTAAAAATATTTCTTACAAGATAACATGTAGAAAAGGCATCCTTAAACAAGGAAACTGACATTTCATGACCCACAACCGTGGGAGATCGAGCATGTAAAAAAGTTATATTATTCACTTCAAATCTTTTGGTGTCAAGAATTAAATATTCAGCTACATGTAAACATTCCCGCTTTAGTATATTTAAAAGTTCAAAAAGCTCCTGATTCAACCTTAGTTTCGTAAGCTTATTTTTTCTAATGCCATGTAAACAGTCTATTCAAGAAAGCTTAGGTAATAATTCACGACATAAAACAGACTTGAAATACAAATATTTCGAACGACACAACTTCATCCTCTTACTCTATACCTGGTATCGGCGGTTTGATTTTGTTGTCTCATTCTGACCAGTGTGCTCGCTGGATCAACCACAGACATTATGAAGGGACAGCCTTCAACCGACTTTCCTCTGCAGCGAATATCAACCTGGTATGGACCAGGTTTATTTGGTGTAAATCTCAGGTGATGTAGACCATCGGCTTCTTGATGAAAAGTTGACGATACATACCGCTGGTCAGGGTCTATCACTCGCGCGGTCACTTCTCCAACCTTATTGGGAATTTCCATGGGTACATCGAGCTCGTGACGGACGCGGTATTTCGTTGAAGACTAAAGAAAAGAATAACGACAAGTTTTTATATGAGACAAAAAGTTATTGTAGGAAAAGTTGACAAGAAAGTGAAATGTGGGCATGAGGCCATAAGCATAACTCCTCTTGAAAAGAAAAACGTAAAGAAGCCCAAATTTTAAGATCATGCCACAAAAACTTATAACCAGAAGCTGAAAAAAGCAAAACTTTTATTCAGCATACTGCAGAAAATCATGAAAATCTTCTGAATTGCTGTTTGTCAGTGCTTTATCGCCTATAGTATTGGCACTAGGAACTAAAATATGGATTTTTTTGAAATGTAAAGCTAAGAGTTAAATTTTCATTTATAAAAAGGTTTATCAATTGACAAACTACGAGCAGCTTTCGACAAATAGTGTTCGTATGATAGAAAAGGATTAGTTTTCTTTTTCACAATGTAGTTGGTAATAAAGGCCAAGTATTAAAACGTTTTTCACTTCCGGTGCTCTGATGCAAATGAAAATACTCTCAAATCTAAACGGACTCTGTAATTACGTTTCCCAACCGAAACATTTCGTTTCATTTTGCACTAAAGAAATTTTTGTCCTAAAGCTACAGATATTCTCATATTGAATATACAGTAGTGTATGGTTTATCTTGAAAGCTGAAACTCTTTAGAAGCTATAAACACAAAGCCGTTCAAAGCAACATTTTATTCAATGTTGGTTAACTTTAATTAGTTCATTTTAATTGCAATAACCAATTAAATCTTTTAAAAGCACAATTTATTTGGATATGCAACAGATTTTATTGTATATAAACAATCTGAAACAACATCAGTGCATTTTATCACATTCTTTTAGGAAACTCGTTTTAACTCGACAATTCAATATATGTTTAATACAGAAATTCAAGTGAAAAGCTTAAAAACTTGAAATATTAACCTACTTCACAAAATTGCTTCGACTTTCAAACAGACAAACAAGAAAATACAAAATACATATTTCACCTATAGACACATGGCCTAAGGCTAAAATAGGATTGACTAACCTTTATACTAAATTCAGTGCTCTGAGATAAGAACCACCAAGAACGAACTTTTAATACTACAGTACTGGACGAAAGTTTGTTCTCGTATTATGAAAAAAACATGATATGTATATGGTCAAATACCAATTCAAATATAACACATATTTGTAAGCTTTTGGAGTATTTTAGAACTGATATTTATGCTTTATTAAGTGTTAAGTATTAGATATTGATAAGAAACGGGTTACCGCAGTGCCGTCATAAGCAGAAAAAGTAAAAATGTAGTATTTTCAAAAGCATGCTTTTGATTTGTTCAAGTGAACTTTAAGTGACAAAGTGGCCACGGTTTTGATTGTAAGCAAAAATTTTTGGGAAACCCTCAATTAGATCAACAGTATATCATCAATGTGATTAGATCACATTAGTCATAAGGGCAAGACGAAAAATACAGGAAGTTATGTTAGTTCGATTTTCTATAGATATATTTGCTATGGTACACATGTTTGTGACCTGCATAACATCAAAATAAATGCAATATACCTTTTGCTTGTACAAACACCGGAATTGTTAAAGATAATTATACATTTTAAACACATCAGTCCATAGTCATCGTCAATATATAAATATCACTAAAGTTGCATTGTTCAAATCTATTTCACCAAACACTTTTCTCGAAACAAACTTATTACTTAGTTCTCAATAAAAATTTAGATAGTAAGTTTTTACATCATAATAAACACGAATATCTCTATCAGTATCATTCTAAGTCTTCATTAAATGTAACTTGTTAAGTAATCACACCACTTCGTGTTCAATTTGGATATAATTTGCACGATTGGGTATCAAGATTACGAACACAAGCCCGAAAGATGAATTCAATTTGAGCTTTTTGAAGAACTACGAGTGCAAATCATAATTTCCAGATCGAACATTAAAATTTGTGTGATTGCCTTTTAATAACACAAATAACAAAATAACAAAACAAGGTCTGTTGTGCACACTGGCAAAACTCTGCCTGCAAAATATAATTGAAAACTTTGGACATCGATCACGCCACCATAACAAAAGATTTGATTGGTTTTTAATTAACTCTGTTGTTTATTATCTAATCATAACGGACAGTTTTATTTTCAAACTGCACTGAAATAACTAATTTTGCACTGAGTTAACTTTTTTTTAGCAATGATGTTTACAAATAAACTACACATAGAAAAAGGAATTACCGATTGTATTTGCTAGTCATCTTTTATCTTGTTCAAAGTGTACCGTTTCGTTTCAATGTTAACAAGTTATTTTGGGTTCTCGAGTGATGCAAGTGTAAACGCAATCTTGGATACTTCGAGTGATCTTGGATAACTCGGAAAAATGCCAGTGTAAACGCTTTCAAGGGACGACCAGGAGTACTCCAAGATAACTCGCGCAAGTGTAAACGGGTTCTTACATACATGTATATTCTGAGACAGTGAAATTTCAGTTTTATCTGTTTCACTAGTTCTCATATTCATCATAAAATTATTATGTGTTAAATGAAAGTTATCTGGATCAAGATAACAGAAATTCACTGGGCAACTGTCACTCAGCTTTTCATTTCACTCCATTTTAACATTCTGTTACTAGACTAATAAGTACTGCAATCTTTTTTAGTGAAATTATATTTTATTTAATTCTCACCAGATAAGTTCTTTAGGTTTGCTTGTTGGATTTCACTGTGTTTTGCAAATATAATTTTTCCATTTGAGTCCATTGACATAGCAGGCTCCTCTCTGCCAAGCTGAGTATACAACCAAACAATAAAATAATTCTAAAAATTGGTTTTCCAATCCATTTCAAGTTACGCATATTCCTTATAATTTTTTATTCTCATGTCAAGTTTCTTCAGCTTAGTAGCAAATCAAAACAATTTCAAGACTTTTTCAGACCGAAGTTTAAGAGGCTGGCAGTTCAATCCAATTTTCTTTTGAACTACGTACTGTACTCTTTTATAGTTTGATTATTTTTCTATTAATTTTGTGAATTGTGTTTCTCTTTGATTGCTGAATTTAAAAAATTGGTGTTTAGTGGAAATTTTTCAATAAAATGAGAAAGAGAAAATTATTTTTAATCAACATTAATATTTAAAATGTTTTAAAACTTCAAATAGGCTTTGGGGCAAATTAAACACCCTTCCATGGTCTTGAAAATACCAAATCAAAAATAATTAAACATTTTAAGAACCCACACAAGCCTGCATGAACTCAAAAGCCTGAATTTTATTTTTTACAACTTGGAAAGGAATATCAAAACTTTACACTAAGGGCTCAGATTGTGACATCCTGGTTCTCTTCACCAAAAGGCCTGTAAAACGTTTTGGAAAGCTAGTAACTTTTTCCCCTTCCATTATGAGATAGAATACAAACTAATTCATATAACTTTATAAAATTATAATTATCTTAAAGGTGATCTCTGATCCAATCAGTAAGCGACAGCCAGTTTTGCCAATGTAAAGCTTGTTTTACAGGGAATAATGAATGCATCAGATAACATTAAAAATAATGCAACATAATCAAAACAATCAATTATGGTAAAAGTTGTTATACACTAGAACCAGTAGGACTACCAAGGTAAAATTTTGTAACAAATCACGAGAATTTCTGCAACATTTCTAATACTGATTTCATTACAGGTTAAACCATAATTTTCAAAGCATAAAAAAATTGAAAAATGAAATTGAAAAATCTAAAATATGTACAGAAACACAACGATTGGGACTCAAAGGAACATTCTGGCAGGCAGATCAAATGCAGAAACAGTCAAAGTGTAACACTTGTGGGATGTGGCTTGAACCATTATCACAAGGACACGGTTAGCATGTGTATGCTAGTATCAAGTACTTCCAAACACTAATAATTATGGGTAATAAGGCCACATCATTTTAGTGACCATATAAGTGTCTACAAGTAGTACTCAGTACTAGCCCACCTGTGCTATCTAGCCAAATGAGCAACCAGTAAAGTACTGTCCATACAACAAGCTTATAGCCAACTCACTTTTATCAGAATGCTGCCTTCATCATATCCCAGTGCTACATTGTTAGAGCCCTTCATCACAGCCATTGTCCACACACGCTCCAGGCCATAATTTAGGGTACTTTCCAGTCTGTATGTATTTGAATGCCAAATGCGAACAGTACCTATATTTTAGAAGTAAAATCAAATCACATTTTACACCAATGAAGTACTCAAGTTTAGAACTCATACACACACGAAAGTCAAGTATAATCTAGTCTCCTAGTATTTCATTGTTATCTAGCAATACTGCACTTGTGGGCATTCCTTATTCTACATTATTATATGGATTGATTTTGTGCACTCTGATTGGTTAGTTTGAGGTCTGTAACTTACGGTAAGGACCTGAGTATAGATCTCCCAAACTTCTGTGTTTGTTTTGATTTTAAAAGATCTAATAAAATCAAATTTATAATCCTGGATCTCTAATGCTATCTTAACTCTATAAAAAAGATTGAAATTTTGGTCATTATCTTCTCAGTAAATATCCTGACCAGAAACTAAGATTAAAGGCTCTGTAAATAACTTGAATCTATTTTTTACCATTATCACTTCAAAGTGTAAATAAACTCTCAATACAATTACAATTATAAAACTTAGTTCAATTATATGACAAGATCTCCGCAGCTATTGATGAAGGTAAATTCACTGTAGGTATATTTATTGATCTATCTAAAGCTTTCGACACACTAGATCATGAGATCCTTTTGCATAAATTAGAGTTTTATGGTGTCCATGGCACTGCGCTTGAATGGTTTAGAAGTTATCTTTCAAACAGGAGCCAGTTTGTTCAGTTCAATGGTGTTAGCTCCTAATCGCATAATGCAGGGTGCCACAGGGCTCCATCTTAGGTCCTATCTTGTTTTTAATATAATTATATTAATGATCTGTTGTGTGTCTAAGGTTTTGGATCTAATCTTATTTGCAGACGATATAAATATATTTTATTCACATAAAGAATCAAATTCACTTACACAAATTATAAGTGAAGATTAACTAAATTGTCTGACTGGTTTAAAGTAAATAAGCTGTCTATAAATATTAAAAAATCCAATTTTATCATATTTAAATCGAGACAGAAAAAACAATATCTTGACAATTAACGGCACTAATATTGATCGGGTCAAAGAAGTTGTGTTTTTAGGTGTTATCATTGAATATGAAAATCTCTCTTGGTTTCCTTAACTTCTGAATGTTGCAAGGAAAGTATCAAAGTCTATTTGTATAATATACAAGTCAAGTTTTTGCCTGAATCAGTCTTCTTTACTTTGTATTATTACCATTACAACTTCACCACGGACAAAGTGTGTAATTCATTAAAATTTAAATAAATTCAATTTTTAATCACATGATCTCGAATGCATGTGTCGTATGAGCCAGGCCGCTTTTGTATCACAGCAATGTGTAATTAAGCATCAGCTCAGCTTGTGATCAGCGATCGATTGAAATCAAACCTAGCAAACCATATAGTATATCCTTACTTATAAATTACTAAAAATAATTTGAAGATATTATCAAACTTCAATTATGCATATTAACGTTTTTATATCTTCCTGAGAGTTTCAATACTATGTTCGCTACAAATAAACAGGTATACTCTTATAATACTAGAAACAAAAACTCTTTCTGCTTACCTTATTGTAGAACAAAATTTATATTAAAATTTCTCTTTTCATTTTCAAGGCCCTAAATTGTACAATAATTATTATTCTTTAAATGATGAAATTAAGAAAGTTACAAGTATTACCTCTTTTTTGTCTATGCTTAAATCAAGTTCATTATCTCAAAGAAGTTCTCCTTTTACATAGTCCTTCGACTTTTCACACTTTTTGCTTATGCCATTTCGTTTTTTGCTATTTTCACTTTCTTGCGTTTGCTTTTTCTTTTTCGCATTTGCTTTCAAAACTGAATTTAAATAGTAATTTATAATTTAATTATTTATTCTTAGTTTATTTGTCCACCCTGACAGTTATTATCTATTTTTTATGTATTATATCATACACGAGAGACAGTGCTTCATCATATTTTCAAACACTGAGAAGAGAGTTGAAAATACGACACGCAGCGGAGTATTTTTGACGAAATTCAAAGTGTTTGGAAATGTAATGAAACACTGTCTCGAGTGTTTGATATAATTATCTTCTCAATCGAAACTAAGGAGTAAACAAAGAAATAAAATCGTAAAAATATATGCTAATAAAGATCACATTTCAAAACCATGGTCACGGTTATGATTTCTTTTGTTCTAACTTGATGAATTATTAATGAGTTTGAGAATTAATGTTAAAGTCTATTTAAGGTGACCCATATCAATAAGCCTTTGGCTTCTTTTGGGTTTCCTTGACACTTTCCATTATATATTTATGTAAATTTATAGTCTCTTAGGCAAAATCAATAATAAAACTGAAACTGAAACTGAAAAACAATAATATTGAGTAAATAAGAGATTTGGATTCTAGTTTTATCAAGCTTTTGATGACATCTAATCTTACCATCTTCAGATCCTGTAAGAATTATTGGAAGTTCAGGATGAAACCCAACACATGAAATATTCTGGGCATGTCCCTCAAGTGTCTGCACACATGTTTTGTTCTGGTAATCCCAGATTTTAATCAGTCTGTCATCTGCTCCAGATATCAAATAAGGTTTCTCTCCCCCATGAAAATAGTCAACACAATTAACTCCCTATATCAGAAAAGGTAGAAAACCTCAATCAGATACAGTATATAATTGCAATATAAAATATTTATTTGTTATAATTGAAGGTTTTTGTGCAAAAACAACGTAAGTGACTTTGTATAAAATGCTAAACCTCCCAAGAGTTATGAAGAGATAATAGGAATAATGTAGGGAGAGATTAGAACTTGATCAAATATTTCACTTATATCATTTTTATGTAGTGCAAAAACAACGTGACTTTGTATGGAATGCTAAATTCTCACAAAAGTTGTGAAGAGATAATAGAGATTATCTAGTGAGAGTTGAGAACTTCATCAAAAGTCACTTATGCCGTTTTTGCACTAGAACCTTCAATTGGAAAAATATGTAAAGCGCCTGGAACAACATTTTCAAGTGTAAATGTGATGCTCACTTGAACACATGCTAAGGGGGATATTATTTATAACTTTCTAAGTTACTATTTTGGGGTGCATAAAAATGTTACGATGAAAATAATAATTTTATTATGATGACTTGGAGCCAGTCAGTCAAGCAACTCAAAACACTAAATGGATTTACATACATTTACTGTGGTGCCTGGCGTAAACCATTAAAACTGGATTCGCTTGACAATTCTTTATCGATATAAAATCATCAGTTTGATGTAGACGCTTCGTAATGAAAAGCGACATGAAAACATCATACAAAAATAGAAGCTGCTTGAACATAATATAACCAAAACATTAATGATTTATTGGTTGAAAGCCTTTAAGCTAAGTCCTTTAGAAGCCAGGGAGGCTTGTGGAGCCGGTGCTTATCTCTGGTTTCTGTAGCGTTTAGCAGATGAGAATCTTTGACTCCCCCTATACGAGACACTAATCCAATGCAGGTTAGCTCCCAGCTGATACTGGTACTCATTTACTAATCCTGGAAGGATGGAAAATTGCGTTAGCTTAGGTGGAATAGAAGGTCACACATAAAAATTATATTCAAATCTCAGCAGAATCGGGACTGGGGACCTTGTGGTCGAAAGCAGAGATCTTACAACTGCACAAACCATCCCTGCCCTGAAAGTCGATAAATCCATAATTTTATGATTATTCTTAAAAACAACAAGGAAGTTATCAGTTGGAAAAAGTTCCATGTTTTGATTCTTCAGTTCAATACAAGATCTAAGCAAATCCAACTCCAGGCATTAACTTTGTCATAATTGAGATGCGCATTTGAGCTTCACATCCAAAACGCACCATATCAAGTTCTGCTGGAGGTAGCAACCAACTTTTTTCTTTTAAAGGGTAATTTTTTTTATTTATATTATAACTAGTCAGTGAAAAGAAGTAAGATTTTGTATGCTTAAATTTCAAATTAAAGGTAAATAAACAAAGATTCTAGCAGAAAATATTTAGCTGATTTAGAAATAAAGTTACTACCTTCTCATGTCCTTCCAGAGTAAAGTTTGGTATGTTAGAGCCAAGTTGCCAAACCTGAAACGTTCAAACAAAAATTAGTACTAGCAGTCTCCACAGATAATCACCAAATCATGTTTACTTTTGTTTTTACAGCCTCTAAAATATACAGTGAACTGGCAATTAACAAAAATTCTTCATAAGTGTCAAAACAATGCAAGCCTAACCTTGATAGTTCGATCCAGTGAGGCACTAGCAAATTGGTTATTGTCCTTTGGGTTGATGACGATCTGCATAACATAGTGGGTATGTCCTTCAAACACCTGCGTGCATTGCCACTTTTTGTCCCAGTCCCACAACTTTATCAGCATATCATCTAAATAGTAAAAAAAAATTGCCTTAAAGACTCAAAAAATACAATAAATAATATTATTATTATCTATAATAAAATAATTATGATTTGAAGCATTTTCTTAGAAGCTTGTCATACTCATTTTTTGGCATCCCAAACCTACATTCTTTACCATCACTGGCCAAAGAATAGGGTTGGGTTGGATGAACAGCAATTGAACGTGTTATTAAACCTATACCACTAGTAATTATTTTGTCAAGGTACAGTACAGTGCCATTCAGAAACACGTGTACATGTGCTCACATCCAGATCTCAAGCACATGGCTTGTCGTGATAGCAATCTGCTCACATTTTGAACACACCGTACTCATGATCTGCTCAAATTTTCCTTGCGATAAAATCGTAATTATTGATGATCAGAAACAAAGAGATTATAAATCTTCTTTATGGCTTCAGAATGGCTGTTGAGTACAAATGTCTATTGCAAATAAAATCTTAAACCGAGAAAACCATCATTAAACTGATGCAAAATGATAGTGACATATACCTACTTCCTGATATTGTAAAAGGAAGACATGTCTTCTTCGCAATCAACAACACTGACTTTTCCGAAGACACCTCTGATGACAAGCCAACCCTCCACAGCACAGCGATGGCAATATATCAGAAAACAGAGCCACATGATATACAGTACTGCTCAAAAGAAATGCAACGTAAGTCCGGCGATTTTCGGCCTTTGTTCTTGAACGTGTTTTCACCGCAAATACGGCGCAAAATTTGAGACTCATGCATGTTCTAACTTCCCATTGACCCATCCATTTTCGGCACAAATGGGCCGCAAACGAACCGAAAAATTGACACTTGATTTTCTTCGAATATTTTGAATTAAAACAATGGTTGGTAATTAAATGCTTTGTTAACAGTTTCAAGATCATGAAACTTTGTGAAGTCTTAACCATTTGAACTTTAAAGATTGTAAAAACGCTTTAAAATAACCCTAGATTTACAATTAATTCTCCAGCCAAATCAAAAGATTTTTTACATAGCCTGAGTCTGATTTTATTCTCCAACCAAATCAAAAGATTTTGTATATAGCCCTTGTCTGATTTTATTTGTAGGCACTTTAAATTACATGTAAAGTTTTGAAAGTAAGACTAGTTTGAGCAAATATAATTAATTCACGACAAATTATATCTACCTTTTCCTGTCGAGCGCTACAAATTTTTCAGCACTGCGTAAGCTACAAGTTAGCCAGGTTTCTTCTCATTTGTTCGAAAAATGATTGACTTTTCTGCCAAAAAATCAAATTTTGCCATACTGTGCATTTCTCCACATCTGGAACATTTGTTTAGACCAGCAATGCGTATTGTCAGCATTGTCAACATGTTTGACATACGTCAAATATGACAGTTGTATTATGACTTCGTGCGTAGCGATTGCAGTGGGGTGCTCATTGAAGATTATGTTTGAGTTTTTAGGATAGAGAGGGAAACGACCAATTTTCAATGAAAATCAATCACAAAGTTCTTTATCTTAGAATAAGGATATTTAGCAAGAGTTGCAAGAAAAACTAAAGTGAGAAAAGAAAAGTTTCGTGCTTTATGAATTTACATTTTAATCAACTCAACAAACATGTAAACTCAGACAGGACATCGAAGCACTTTTGACTTTATTAATATTGCCAATTTTATAATTTTTGAACACGACTTAAATAATTGCTCGTATATCTTTGTAGTTTACTCTCGGAAACTATTTTCAAAACAGCAAATAAGAACAAATCTAAATACAGCAACGCCTGAAAGTTATAATGTCATGTGTAACAAGTTTAAGCGGAATGTGGTCGCGAAACTTTTAAACGAGATCTCAATTGTTGGAAAAAACAAGGTTTGTAATTTATTGTCATTGTCTTACTGTATCTTAGCTTATACTAACCTACAATGGTACCCCTACAATAACACTTGGCAATACGAATGGCAGTCTTTTGTGTTACTTAATTATTAGTTAACACACTTTTGAAATTAATACTCGTGTTTCGAATCACCTTTGATGCCTGTTAATACAACTAAGAGTAGTCATTGTCGGAGGGGTATTCCTCGGAGGACACTCAGCGTGTTTCAATTTTTTGTTGGCAATTAGTTGCAGCAAATAATTTTTTGTCGAAATTGATTTTTGAAGCAGAGTTTCGTGCTTTATGAATTTACATTTTAATCAACTCAACGAACACGTAACTCAGACAGGACATCGGAAGCACTTTTGACTTTATTAATTTACTATTTTCAAAAATCAAGTTTTCGTCTTTACGAATAATTACAAACACACGAACCAAATGCAACAGATTTGAATAAGTTATGCGAATAAA
>JANCMA020599524.1:0-19648 GCA_024336925.2 Zoanthus solanderi
CTTAAACAAAGGAATTATTCGTGATATTTTTAGTCTGTCTGGCACAGTACCTGTTGTAAACGATAAATTTATTATATGAGATAATGGTTTTGCAATTGTTGTTATAGTTTTCTGTATCATCAGCATGGGTATATTATCATATCCAGCTGCTTTGTTGGGCGAAAAGCTGTTTGTGAGTTCTATAACTTCGTTTTCTGTCACAGAATCAAGGAATAAGCTACTTAGGTGTTGCTGTGCAAGGTATGATACCGGCGAGGTAGTTTGTGACGTTGGAATATTTTTCGCTAACTTTGGGCCGATGTTTGAAAAATATTGGCAAAATTTGTTAGCTATTTCAGTCGGGTCTGTTAAATCTTGATTCTCATATGTGAAAAGAGAGGTTGCCTTTGGTTTACTTTGCTTTCTATTTATTATTTCATTAAGGTATTTAAACGTTTGTTTAATATTCGTCTTATTTTCTGATAGTTTATTTTCATAATACTGTTTTTTTGCAGTTCTTATTAAACCCACTAGTTTATTTTTATGGTTTTTGTAAGCTTTTTCTTTTGACGAGTCTGGGTTTCTCATAAACTGCTTATACAATTTATTTTTTATTTTAATTGACTTCAATATCCCGGGAGAAATCCAGGGCTTGTGGATTCTTTTTTTTCTTGTCTTTTTCTTGAGAGGTAAGCACTCGTTAAAGATGCGAGAAAACTCATCAGCAAAAGCATTATAAGCTTTAGTTGGATCATCAAAGCTGTTTATTTCGTTCCAGTCATAATTTGTAATTTTATCTTTGAATTTTTCTATATTACCTTCCGTTTTTTCTCGGCAGAAGTAAGCGGGATTTTCATTATCGTTAAATTCAGTTTTATTTTCAAGCCAAATCGAAAAGATCGGTAGATGGTCAGATATGTCCGTTAAAAACAATCCATTTAATAAAGTATCCGCCTTAGTGTTATTTGTTAAAATATTATCTATTAAAGTTGCGGTGTGCGAAGTAATTCTTGTTGGACGATTAATCATAGGTATCAAAAGATGTGAGAACATACTGTCTAAAAATTCTCCTGTTAAATTGTTTTTCTGGTAATTCATAAGATTAACGTTAAAGTCTCCCATGAGATAGCAAAGTTTGTTTTCCTTTGTTATCTTGTCAAGAATGTTATTAAAGGTATTCACAAAATTTAATAAATTGTCATCGGGAGCTCTATAAATAACTCCGATTATTAAGTTTTTTCCCTTTGGGACAATTACCTCGACAAAGAGCGAATCTATTGTTTCAGAATTTTCGAATTTTAAATTTTCGCGGATTTTATAATCTAAGTTGTCAGCTAAATAAATACCAACTCCACCACCCTGTCGATTTTTTCTATGGCTATGGACAAAATCATAATTTTCAATGCTAACAGAATGATCGTTATCATTTAACCAAGTTTCACTTATGCCTATTGCATGAAAATGGTGGCCAAGAATATGTATTAAATCTGTTAATTCTGATAAGTTATGGTTAAGGCTTCTAATATTTAAATGAATCGCCGAAAAGCTAATTCTATTTGAAGTGCATGTTTTAGCAACTATTTCTTTGAATTGGTCCTCGTTATAATAATCGCATGAAGTATTTAGTTGCATAAATGAATCATCAGGATCAATATTTCTAAAAATATGGTTATTCTTTGAAGTAAAGTGTAGCGGATTAAATGAAAGTTCTGCAAATCTATCCGGACTATATCGAATTGGCCCGTGTTCTAGTTCATAAAGGGCTAACATAAAACTTTCATCGTCTAGATGACAAAATGGAAGTTCGTTTGTTAACTTAAGGAATTAGAAAAATATTATGGGTAACAATAAAGGAAGCTTATCTCAGCTTTTCCTGTATTGCATGTACATATCTATATAAATTATTACATTACTATATTATTAAATTAAAAACTAAGAATTACATTTCTGTTCTGCAGTTTTTTCAGCAAATGAAGCACAATAAATTTTTTAACGTTTTTGTAATTTATCTTCTTGTTTATAATTTGCAACTTCTGTTTTGCACATACCGTGAAGTGCTGACTTTTAAAATTTCACAGTTGCTGCAGTAAAAGAATAAGGTAAGTGTGATAAATATATTTTGTTAATTTTTCTCCTTGTTTGCTTCATATGATGAAGTGTTTAAGTCTTACCTCAACTTTTCCAGACTTCCTCTGGCTTAAAGTGTTAAGGAAACTCCAAAATTTACTGTAGTTGCTCTAATAAAAAACAATGGTTGCGGGGTGTTGCGTAGTTTAATTGTCAAAGGCTTGTTAGACTTGATCTTTTAACCACAACTACTCTTCAGTTTCTTTTTCAAAGTCTGGACTTTATATGTTGGAAGCATCTTAATGACCAGAAGCCAGACAAGTTACTTAAAACACAATGGCCTGCAGGCCAATTTTTATCTAAAATAGAAGTTTTAGAAATTAGAATGAACACTGAATTATGAACTGGTGTTTAAAGTGAAAATTGATTTGTACTGTAGTTTACACCAGGTATACCAAGTCTACCAATGCAGGTCACTACTGGTGTAGCTCAAAATACTAAATAGTTAATGGCCATTACAGTAGTACTGTAGTTCAAGTTTCTTTACAGAATGCATAGCCCTGATTTATTTGATTCTACAATCCATCTATTATTGATAAAAAATGATTGTAAATACATTTTGAAAATTTATTTCTTAGTTTACACTGTATTGACTAGTTCACTGTTCAGCCATACTACACGCACTTAAGAAATAAAACATGTTTTCCGTGCCTTCATAGCCTGGTGAAAACAAGAGGAACATTTAGGGGAAAATTAGAGAGCAGATCAGTGAAAACCTGAGATGCAGTCAAGGGTTTTCACCTGCTTGAGAATTCTTACAAACTTTTCCAAGGTTTTCAACAGGCTATGGAGGCACAGACAACATGTGTTATTTCTTTTATAAAATTAGTATTTTCATTGTTAACAAAGAGAAAGATGATATATGAAGCACATACTGTACTGTAAATTCTTACAACTCGGAGACAGTCAAACCACGTTGCTCATGCCATTTTCGTGCATCATTGCGCTATGAAAACATACTTGTAGACACTACTATCTAAGTTATTGTATACTAGTCTGTGAGTTTCAGTGCAGTGTGTTTGGTGTAAACTATGAATTGAATATGCCGCTTTGTAAAAACTCTTGTTTTGAAGATCTCTTTATGAAAACTATGTTGTTAGGAAACTAATGAAAAACAGACAAGTTGGACCAACAACTTTGTATTAAGTCACCAAAATACTGTATGCTTTAATTATTTTACAAAATCCTTATTTTACTCTCATTTGAAGGTCATCTGCTTTTCCCATTTGCTATAATTATATTTTTTAATAGTCAGCTATACCCTGACATACTGCTAAATGTCAAAGTGAGTCTAAGTTTATTATTTTTATGAAGAAATGCAGTGTTTCCAAAAAAAAGCCAAAGCTTTATTCTGAAAACAAGTAAGCTTGAATATTAGATAGTTGGTTGCCTTGATTGGAAGGTAAGAAATTAAAATTAATTTTTATCTTTTAAAATTGGTCTCAAATAAGGGCATGGCTTCGAATGTGTTTTTTTAAAAGTTTTTCTGGAATTTTTTGTCACTTTGAATGCGGTTCTTCATAAACTAGTTTACTGTATAAGTTCATTTCTCCCTCTTTCAAACTCATCTTCTGACTCTAAATCAGGTCGTACTTCACCAGCATCAAGTTTCCTCCCCAGCTTGGACTACAAAGCAATCACATCACGTTGATCGGCTAGGATCGACATAAAGACCTGGTCAATAAAGATACAGGATTAAAAGCAATTTGAAAATCTAACAAATACATTCAAGTCACTGAGTGATAAAAAAGTATCAAAAACCAGAATAACCGTTTTGTTTTTAAAATAATACTTATGGACCAATACTTACTATTCAACACTAAAATCTTGGTAGGACATGTTAAACCCTTGTGGTCGTAGCAGAAAACCTTCCCCACTGTGAAAAACTTTAAAACATTTTAGTTTGTTCATACGAACCACTGATGAAACTCATTCCAGAGAAAACTAGATCTGCATTCAGCACTTCAGTGGGGGGCTGTATGTCTCATTGCCATCTTTTTGAAAATATCAACTTTCTGCAATCAGAACAATGTTATTTAAGAGATTAAATATTATTTTAATATCATTAAATTCATTAGAAATTGGGGTGCACAAATCAATACAAAAAAAATAGGAAAAAAACTTGTGAACGAAATAACCACGAAAAAATAATGGGCAAACAATAATATTGAGAACTAGTAAATTTGCACTAGAATTTGATACTTTCCCAGCCATCTTTTTATAAATTTTGACAAAGCAATGGTCCAAGGGAAAAAAACAAACACAGCTGTTAATGCATTCTTTTCGAATGCAGGGAAACGCATGCAATTGCACCGACGTTTGAACATGAACACAGGCTAAAGGAGAGTTTGTTTTTTTTTTCAAAAACAAAGGTGCATTTTTTTCTTTTGTTTATAATTGCAAAAATATGTTTGCGTTCATGCTTCAAAAGAGTTGGCTTTCTCATGGACTGTCACAAATTGTTTTGAGCCACTGGGCATTAGTTCTATACATTGTTGCCACAACCATTTATATTATGCAGTGTTTCCAATCAAAATGAGGCAAAATAATATTCATTTGAAAACTTGATTTTGTAATCTCAGAAGCTGAAAGAAGAAGATTTTATTTTTTATGAGAAATCTCTTTCAGATACTGTGCTACATGTGTTATCTGCTCTTAAATTATATTTTGTTGTGTTACATTAATGTTTAAGTAGCAGCTTACCAGCCCAGTAGTTGTGATGATGGTAATAATAGTACTTTAAGTGAAGGGATCCTCTGTATTAATAAATATTAATGTACCTTTATGTCAGGCTCTGTTTATTAACTCAGACATTTCTGCTTAATGCTTCCAGACTCTTTCCCATGGGTGATATGCCAGAAATTTTGCATGCACTCCTTGCAAAAGGAAGGGCAGTTCTTTGGTCAAGTCAGGAGAAAGATGGTTGCGAAGTATGAACTTTAAAAAGGATGTCATGTATTTTTTCATTTTTGCAAAATATGTTTGTTGGAATATAATCTTACTATGAGCTTTTTCTTATGTTTTGGAGGCTCCACCAACTTTAATGTGCAGAGGATTTTGTCCTTCGGATCCACTTGGAGCTGGATTTAACATTAACTGGGACAAAGCAAATTTGGAAACAATTTTTCTTAGCACCAATCAGGTGAGGTTATCCTTCAAATTTTAATGAAATAAAAGTTTATTTTAAATTCTTGTTTATCTCAATGATCTTATTTGTCCTTAGATTTAAAAATTAATTAGTGGCCCATAAAATTATTTGAAATTCATTCAACATATTTAAATTTAATTTCTATATGAATTTTTAAACTGATAAACATATGATTTTATTATTTTTTTAAAATTTGATCATAAAACCATGTTTATTAACTATAAGGCAAGTGTCCCTGAAGATTCACAACAGCCCAAGACTGAGTTCCATGATGGAAGCTTTGAGCAAGGTCTGTTCTTCACATTGTATTACTGTACATCTACTCATTGTCAGATTAAAAGTGATGGTAAATGTAGAGATGATAAGTAATTTAAGTATTATATATTATATGTATGGTTTTTTGTTTATAGTTACACCTAGTCCTGTTTTATCTGAGCAAAAAACGAGTTTACAAACTTTAAAAGAATAACTTAAAAAAACCAATAACTTTAAAGTGTTTTCAGAAATACTTTAACCCTGTGGTGAAGATTCGAGTCAGTTTTAACATACCTTAAATGTATTTCATTTCTGACACACTATGATTTTTAAAGAACACTTTTAATTCAGTTTTATATGATTCATTTTAAGGTTCATATACTATACTTTCTTGTTTCTTTCAAAAACTAAACAATTTATGTTTAAGATATAAGCAATTCAAATTTGTTAATTTTACTTTTGTAAGGCGCAGCTGACAGAGAAGATGATGAACAGGAATGGCAAGAGGAAACTGATTGTGATGAACACTGGGTTGTGCTAGATGAAGTAGAAGATGATGAATCCAATGAAAACAATTTGAAAAATGTGGAACAGGAAAGTAAGTTTGGCTGCAAGATGGCATGGTGTAAATCTTTCTGTTCAAGATAAATTCAATCATTATGACTGGTAGTTTATTTAGATATGCTGTAAAATCTGTTGGTAATAGGTGCCAACCACTTTTGCATAGTCTTCATATGTTACTAACCATTTTGATATTTTTCTGCTTAGTGCTGAATTTTTTTGTAACCATAAACTAACACTAAAAAATAATTAATATGAGCATGTCCTTCAAGAAAATAAATAGCAATGTTCCATCTCCTTCAAAAATTTAGTAAAATTTGAAACTGTTTTTAGTTGTAACTGGATGCCGAAAGATTATTTAAATTAAATTCTACTAGTGTGTGTTTCTCAAAGAAATGATCTTAGGTTTTTATGCTTTTATTTTATATATAACTGATTTCGAGGAGTATTTGATAATTACAGAACCCAATAAATATGCTTGAAATTCAAACTAAGATACAAGTTTTAGTGCATTCAAAGTTGTTAAGGATTTTTTAGCTATGAGTCAAAACCACATTGTAGCTCTAAAAAATTACACCTGATTGGACGTTTTACATTAACAGGTTCTTCAGAGATTTTAACTCAGACAGAGCAGGATACGGAAGATGAAGTTAGTGATAATGACCTTATTAAACAAATGTTGGCAAAAGAGGAAACAGAGTTCAGTAACAAGAAACAAGTTGAGGAAACTAGAACAATGATTTGTGAGTATCCTTTTAAGAAGATGGATGATAAACCCACTGCTTCTACTGTTGTAACAACAGGAGCATCGCCTGATGACACTGTGGCAGACTTATCAGGATCAAAACCACAAGGTTATCCTGTTTCGTCCTCTGGTGCTTGTCCATACTGTTCTTCCACAAGTGTTAAGTATATAGTTGTTGTTGATGACAAAACAAAGGACTCTCAATTGCCACAAACCCTGCAGATTTTACTGAGAAAGGGGAAAGCATTTAAAATGGCCAAAGGTAAGAAAATAAAAATAACTTTAAAAGAAAAATAATTACTTTTGAATTACTAGTTCAAAACTGAAGGATTAAAGGCATGTTTTGTATGCTATCAATACTGATTGCCTAAGCTATTATCATTTTGCATAGTAAAATAAAACATTTTCAATAAATAGTTTTCCTTTTATTTATTTTTTACCTATTGGCAGTTTTTCCTGCAAAGGATCACCCTATATTATAGAGAATTGTGGCTGTATATAAACATAAGAATGTATCTGTATTAGGTATAAAAACGTTTGCTTTGAGAGACTAATTTCGCTTATGTCTATTTAGGGCCAAGCCAACCCCCTTCGTTTCAGTGCCAGTCATGTAAATATGGATTTAATCTGAACTGGGCCAAAGTGAACTTGGAAAAAATCTTTGAGCTAGATTTGTGTGCTGAAAATACAACAGTTGAGAGTACCGGTATCAATATTTCCAGGTATGTAGCAGTTACTATATTATAATTTATTATGTTAATCTATGTTACTAAAACGTTTTGATCACGGGGTTTATTATTGAATACATATTTTGAAATATTAGCATTTACCTTTATATTATTATCAGAGCAGATATAAATCGTTGGAAGAGCTCTGAAAACCAATAGAAACACTATTGTTTTTTGTTCCTTTTTAGACATCATTTTGTCCATGGAAGCTATTATCCGACAACATCAGTGTCAACTCCTTATGCACCAAGAGCTTCTGTAGCAGAAACATTTTATGCATCCTCTGCTCCGTATATCAGTTCTGGTACAACAGTTGCAGCCAAAACAGTTGCTTTGAACTATGGAGTACCGTTGCCACGTAGTTTGCCTCCCCAAAGAGTACAACTTTTTAGTGAAACACCTCGCATGAATTCTACTTTAGAAGCACATAGCATTTCTCCTCCATATCACCACCCACATCATTTCCGTTTTCAGCATTCATTGCATACCCACCGAATGCCTCACACTTCTGGTGGTATTACCACCAGCTTTCCTCCTCCAAGCAGTATACACTTAGAAGAAGCTACTTTTCCATCAGTTGGTACTTACTATCCCAGAACTTCGTCACAAAGAGGTGTTCCCTTTACAACTTTGCCTTACTCAGTACGAAGTGGCCCTCCTCCTAAATTTCATGGTTCTTGTCTGCCCCCTCCCCCAGATATTCCTCTTTCCCATGGTGTTCTTCCTCCTCGTCTGTTACGACCTCCTGGTTTTACTCCTGGTCTACCACCTCCACCAGGTGCTCCTTTTCGTTCTAATTGGCCTCCACCCTCTAGGGTGCCCCACCCTCCTGGCCACGTCACTTTTCATAAAGTTCGTGTTTCTGGTTTGCCGCCTACCCCTGGTCGTTCTTCCATTGGTGCTCCATTTCCTCCTGGTGTTCCACCTCCCCCAGGGGTTACTTCCTTTTCTGGTGTTTCACGTCCACCAGTTAAGACTACTTCTCCTGCTGATCCTCCTCCCCCAGGTGTTATTCCTGTGTGTGATGTTCCACCTCCCCCCGGTGTTGTTCCAGCTCCTGCAGTTCCTCCTCCTCCAGGTGTTAATCCTGGATCTGATGTTCCACCTCCCCCTGGTGTTGTTCCAGCTCCTGGTATTTTGCCTCCAATGGGCGTTAATACGGCTCCTGGCATTCCACATCCCTCGGGTGTTGCTCCTAGTCCTGGTGTCTCATCTCACCCAGTTGCTCCTCCTATTTCTGGTGATCCACATAATTTCGATAACCTTCCTTTTCCAAATGTTCATCCCCATGTCTTGCCTCCTCACCTACATGTTTCTTCCAGAAATGCCCGTCCACGTGTTATGTCTTCTGTAGGCCATCCTGGAAATGTTAACCCTCAAGTGAATCATTCACTGGTCAATCAACCTCGCCATTCAACTGTTAATCATGCCTCAACACTTAGTCCATCAAGCCCTTCACATTTTTCTTTCTTAAACAGTACTGTAACAAAAACAGATTACCAACAATCGTTAACTTACTCGTGGCAAAGAGCTGATGACGTTGAACAGAAAAATAAATCACCTTCTGAATCGGCAAAAATAGACAAAGCTGCAGCTGATCGGTTTGAGTTTGTTTTAAATCAAATTGACACCGCTAAATCGCATGTTTCCCGTGTAGAGAAGAATTCAAGATCATTGGCTGAAGACATTGAAAGTAGTTGTAACATTGTGGTAGAACCTCCTGGAGATGATGCGCTTGTAGGTCAAGGTATTTCTATAAATTTTTTACGTATTTTATATAAGGTACTTATCACTAATTTCATCTTAATATTAAAGCCTTGCGACTATTTTTTTTTTAAATTTTTGGCATGTTAAAGTCTTGAGAATATCTAAAAGAAGAGTTTTTTCGAGGTAGCTTTAAGAGTACTTGGGTTCAATTAGGATTAGTTCTTAAATTAGCTACTTTCACAATCATGTGCAGTGTGTGTTTCCTACTGTTTTGATGGGTCACAGGTCTAACAAATCTCATGAAATCCTGTGACCCTGACAAAGCAATAGGAGATAAACACTGCGCCTGACTATAAAAAGACCTTGAGAAATAAAAAAAAAAGTACTTTTATCCCAGAAAGCGTGATATTCGTAAAACCTGTGGCCAACCAAAACAGTAGGATATACACACTGCGCATGATCGTGAAAGTTGCTTATAGGTCAGTGACAATTGTTTTTCTCAAGTTTTTTAAGATTTGTAATGCCGAAAGCTAAGAAACAATAGCACCTATCTTCTCCTTTAGGATTATGCACTTTTCTCATCCATAGTTATGTAAGTTGGGTAATTTATACTATTAGCAAATTCCAGTGTAATGATAAATATACAGGTTTATTACTTAATTTGAAGTTTAAAGCACAGTTGTCAAAATCAGTGTTCAGCAGAAATCTGCTTGTTTTGCATTAGTGTTTAGCAAAAATCAGGGTTTAGGAGGAATGCCTCAAGATTGTTTAGAATTATATTTCTATTTTTATTTATCATCTCATTTTTTCAACCTCATTTATGTTATATTTTTAGATTCTCAAACTGCTGGTCAAGATAGCTGGAAAGACGAATATATTAGGAATTATCATGAATATACTCAAAGCCTGGTTTCTATGTCATCCGATTCAGAGGAAGCAAAAGTTACACTCTTGTCTTCTGATGATCAATCGACAAAAGATATAGAGAAATCTGTAGCGGGTTGTGTCGTTAGCAGTGGTTCAAACTTTAGCAAAACGGAGAATATTTTAAAGACAAAATCAGAGACTAGTTCTCAGAGTTCAGAGTCCGAACATTCAGAACAAGAACGAACTGACAGTAATAATTTACACAGAGGTGGCGTGCATGGAAAAGCATCAGGTATTTACTAATTTTATATGTAGAATTCTTTGAAATGCACAATATAAGCTATCAAGGTAGTTTTTTCTAATGTATTGTTTCTTCTTGTGGTATGATTGCTCGACATTAGTATAGAAGCATACACTACGTTTACATTACCTTGTGTTAGTGTTGGTGGTTTGAGTTGATTTCTTACACTATTCGCCACCTTAAATACAGGAGGATATAAAATGAACAATGAGATAGAGTGGGTTAAAAAGGAAAGAAAAGAATAATGGGAATGTTAAAACTCTCTCCCACTGTAAAAGTTGATGTAGGAATTTTTTAAAAGGCATTTGTAATTAACTGATCTCCATATCGTTGCTGTATTTAGTTAAACTGTAATTCATGCACTCGATATTAACTGTATACTTTCTTGCCGAAGATTTTGAGATGCAAGATGAGATGTCGAATAACAACCTACCTTCTAAAGAAAATAATATTCATACAAGACAAACGAGGAAAAGAAAAACAAAAAACATCTCCAAGTTCGCTGAATCGTACGCGAATCCTTCAGTTCCTGAGGATTCGTTTTCCTCCTTAGAAGAGAAAGCAAATGATAATCAGGAGGAGTCCAAAATCCTTTCAACACCCATATTAAATAGGGCTAGTCGTCGTAAACAATGTGGCAAAGAAGCTAAAAAGATAAAAGCTGAGATAGCTTCTGAACTGTCGAATGTTGAGCGAAACCAGGAGGATAAGGCAAAGCCTCGAGCCAGGAGAGGAAGGCCTCCAAAAGTGAGAAGAGTTGAGCAAAAGGTCGATAGTCAGAGCGATATAGGGTCAGAAAAAGAGAAACAGTTTTCAGATGAAAAAGAAAGAAATTGCCCGGCCCCAGAAGTAACAAAACGAAATCTTCAAGACGTGCGTGCCGATAATGCAGAATTGATCCAAACTGATATCCCAACTAGAGATCCTTCTCCAGAGGCTTCCAGACTTTCCTCTGGGCAGGAAATTCAGACGCCTACAAGGCGGGCAACACGCAGTCAAAGTAAGAAACCAAAAGGTGCGGAAATACATCCCACTCCAAGGGTTTTAAGAAAAAAGTAGACTCACTGGGTCAGTCGGTTTCTTAGCTGTGTGTATTTGACGACATTTCAAACTCCTATTTTCCCCTAATTTGCCCTGTTAATGAGAAATTTTTTAAAATCACGCGATTGATTTCTTTTAATTTGAAGAGTATCTTGACCGAGGTACCAGTTTCTGCTGGGAGCTAACCTGTGATGGATTAGTGTTTCGTCCAGGGGGAGTCAAAGGCTCTTATATACTTAAAACTAAAGAAACGGAAGAAAAGCACCGGCTTCATTGGCCACTTGGCTCGTAAAGGATTTAGCGTAGCATCTTGACCTAAACCAAATCCCATGTTATATTTTTTCCGAAATGACATACCTGCAAATAAATACAAAATTTTTACCATATCAGGCCAAGATGACTGGTTATGATTGCTTTGGTTCAAGCACTTTTATCGTCCATTTTTGTAAATTTAATCGATTTTAGGATGTCAGACCTGTAATACCCAGGTTGGTGAAGCAATCATATTGTTGTTTTGTTTGTTAATAAAGGAAATATAACAGAAATGATGTCTTTTTGATTTTAGTGGTAAGAATTTTTTCAGCTCAGTTTGAATTTCGTATAAAGTAAGTTTAAGTTTAATTAGTTTCAATTACATTATGATATACCGAGTAAGAAAAGACTTGGGAGCAACTTTAGAATACCCCGACACTGTCGTTAATATAATTCTGCGCATTTTGTTTAGAGAACAACGAATGCGCAGAATAAATCATGTCATTAACGACAGTGTCGGGGTATTCTAAAGTCTAGCCAAGACTTGGTATATAAGTTTATAGTTATACAGAAGTTAAACGATAAAACATTGCAAAACATAGTTAAAATCGGTAAGAGCTAAAAAATACTAAAATCTAAAATTTAAAAAACAACGTTTCGACGCTGACACGCATTATTGTCAAGCCAAATAAAAAAAACTAGAACAATACGCTTTTTAAAGCTAAACAATGATAAAAAACAATCATAAAAACAATAGGTGCTATGGAACCCAAACCAAACTACCTGTCATTAACAAACAGTGCATTGTGTGCAATTTTCAAAGTAATTTGTGTGATTCAAATTATGTCGAATATTGGTGGGTTTCATAAGGTTCCAGTTCAGCGCACATGGTGATCAGTTATACAAAAGAATCACATTAGAATCTTGTTTGAACCATTATCTGACCTCCATCTGCCATTGTGTTGTATCGTCATGGGAGAAACCAAAGAGTACGACCCCGGACTTACACCAGCACATCCAAGAACGCAAACATTCTGTAA
Organism: Zoanthus solanderi; assembly: GCA_024336925.2. Lineage (NCBI taxonomy): Eukaryota > Metazoa > Cnidaria > Anthozoa > Zoantharia > Zoanthidae > Zoanthus > Zoanthus solanderi. The sequence continues at coordinate 12,752 of JANCMA020599524.1, forward strand.
TTAGTAAACATTAAATATTGCGCTAGCCACAATACGGACACAAAAGCGCCTCATTTCGACCAACGCTGTAAAGTTCTACGAAAATGTAACGACAAATTTGACTGCTTGATAACTACCATATTTTTGGTCCATGACGTCAAAAGCAGAATTTAGTTGTGAGAGCCCAGTTTCTAAATATCTGTTCAATTTACGTTGTTACAACACACCTCGCTGCCATATTTTACAAGAAAATGCAGCAGATATATAAAAACAGTCATAAATGGAATTTCAGCATCACACTGGTCACATTCAAACATATAAACAACACACTGTTGGTTTACGATTTTGGCTTTCTTTTCGCACATCCTCAGATCTTCACTTATCTTCTTACTCACAAACACAGGCTGGATGGTAGTATGCAATTTTGCACTGAGGTCTCGAAGCTGTCTTCTAACAGCATTAGTGGAACATTGATCTTTGAATGGAAGGGTAAAGCGTACGGCATCCTCGTACTTAAAATGATGGTTGAAATTGATAAATTTCACCAAAACAGGGGAAAACCTTACATCTTCCATGGGAATAACTTGGGAATATCCTCCACCAGCCGCTCCACCTGACATGGGGTATACAAAATTAGTATAAAACCATAAACCCAGGAAGGTTAAAGGTAGAGCTAACTTCTAGACTTCAAAATAGTTGATACAAAGTGATATTGAATATTGCAAGAGCTCATTAAAGATATCAACTTTCAATTTTTTTCTTTAGAAAACTTTGGTTTAAAGCTTGCCTTTCACTACTTCAAAATGATAGAATTTTTTGATATTTTGGAACTAATATCTTTAAAAATACCAATAACATAAGGTTTTGAATTAAAATGCAAGAAGCAACACAACATACAATTCCTTTACCTTTGATACCAAAGATAGGCCCTTGCGATGGCTGTCTGATACAAGCAAAAGTATTCTTCTTCAAATGAGCACCCATGGCCTGCGCAATACCAATGGTGGTTGTACTTTTTCCTTCGCCAAAGGGAGTAGGAGTAATTCTACATAAATGAACAAAACGCAGCATATTCAAAATTTTGGGTTTTCAATTAATCAATTTAAGGTAGCATTAGTTATACAATATATTGTTCAAATTTTAATCTTAACCTGTTAAGAAGAATCTGAATAACCTGTACAATTCAGTTTGCCAATCAAAATATGTTTATCTGAAGACCAAAGTAGTTGGCAGCTTATCATGCATCAATACGTAAGACCTTCAGCACTTTTTACTCAAATACTTGCTTTTTTTATTTTTTAATTGTTAACCGTTAACTTGTTATATTTTTTAATTCGTCCAAAAACGATGCAATTTAAAAGCCAGAACTATTTTTTGTATGTAGCTTACCCAGCTATCACGACATATTTTCCATCTTCTCTGTCACTAAGGCGATCAAGAACACTATTCGCTACCTTGGCTTTCGTTGGTCCACAAAGTAACAGCTGAAATTAGACAAAGCTCTTGCTAAGCAGAATACAAATTTAACGTTCCTTAGCTAATAAAGCGTTTTCACACAATTCCAGGAGACATTAAAGACAACAGGCGTAGCAACCGTGTTGGTTTCCGAAGCAAAAGAAATAATCAAAATTATTTTGTTAAGAGTACATTAACGTCACCAATGTCAAGAGTAAGATGGCAGGATTACTAATGAAGAGGTCAGAAGAAGACGTGGGGTGGAGAACCTTGAACATAGTTTAAGGAAAATGAGGTTGAGATGGTTTGGTCATGTAAAACGAAGGGATGAGAATAGCATACTTAGGAGAGCGATGGAGCTGGAAGTGGAAGGTAGAAGGCCAGTAGGTAGGCCAAAGACAAACTGGAGTAAGGTAGTGGAAGAAGACATGAGGAAGCTACACATCACAGAAGATATGGCAGAGGATAAAAAACAGCGGAGGCAACTCATATCATGTCCAAACGCTGGAGTGGGAAACTACGATGACGATGATGATGACGATGATGATGATGATGATGATGACGATGATGATGATGATGATGATAATGAAAGGTTAAGTACACCAACATCGCTGTCATGACGTCAGGTGAAAACGCTCTATAGATTCAGTTGCTGTTATAATAACTATCTTTAATTTACAGTATTTTGGATTCCAACGCTGACCAGTGAACTTGTTCTCGATAAGATAGTAAATACCTGCAACAGTGAAAAGGTTTTTTACCACAAGCTCACGGCTTTAATTCTGGCTTAACTGAGATTTTAAAATTTGAGACCTTTTTCCCGCCAAAATTGATCAATATAAATAAAATAACGAGAATATTGATCAATTTTAAAAACTTGTATATTTCGGCCTTTCTCCAATTTTCTGTTGATGGCCTTTGGAGAAAGGCCGAAATATACAAGTTTTTAAAAATGATCAATCTTCTCGTTATTTTATTTATATTGAAACTGTTTGCCCAAAAAAATATATTCAAAATTGATCAGCTTTCCATCCTAACAAGGTCGGTATATAGTGTACTAGCTTGTTGGAAGCAAACCTGCAATGGATCTGTATACCCACCCAGAGGAGTTGAAGGCTCACTTTCACTGAAGGGGCTAGGTCACAACAATTTTATTGTTTTGGGTGAGCTTGTCGTTACTTAGTTGTTTTACTTATGCACGAAATGTTCCTGATAAATTGTGAAGTGAATATCTCATGAAATGTTTTAAAAAAGAGCAAACCATAGTAAGTTTTTATTGGTATTTTTTGTTGAGATAGCATCAAACCTTGAAACGGTTGGCCCAACTTCCTCAAGTTTCAATCCATTTCCATCCTTGCCATCCGTAGCAACAAATGACAGGAAGCAGAATAAACGTCATAATATAGCCTTAGATAACAAACTAATTCAGTTAAGGGCAAGACATTATTGGGATTTTAAAAAGATGCTCAATTAGCGTGACATAGCCCCTTTAAAACTACAGAGACTGGAGATAAAAGCTGGCCTCGTGAGCAGCTAAGCATTTATTTCTTACCTCATGGGGAAGGAGTCCTACTTCCTTGGCTAAAACCATCATCTTCTTTGGAGTATGAGCTTTGGCAACATCAATATTGCTGACCAAATCATTTGAAAGAAAAAATGTTCAAGATAAAAGACACCTGCATTGTTATTCTTATAAATAAATAAATAAATAAATAAATAAATAAATAAATAAATAAATAAATAAATAAATAGCACATCATCATGTTTTGTAATCATCTAGGTTAAAGTAGTCTTGTCAAGGACTTTTGTTGGCAACAGATATTTCAGAGTCAAATTCTCAATCATGAACTACCTTCTTAACTCCTGAGTTCACAGAATTTATTTTTCACTCCAACAAATAAATTTCTGGTCCAATTTCAATTTATCGTTTTTAAAGTTAGCAATAACTTCATTTTTAGACTAGTAAAGTTAGATCCATTGTCAAAACTATTAATTTTGGCCATTAGTGCAAACTATTGCCATCCAAGCTGCACAAACTTTGCCTAATAAATTCAGCAAATATGTTTGAAAAGATACTTTGGCTGGTTGAAAGATGTTTTACTTTAGCTAACTCAAAGATCATAAAATATACTAAATTTCCAGTAGTGGATTATTATCACGTTGTACTTATTGCTTTACTTTTTGTAACCAACCTTGGTACAGGTCTCACATAGTTAAGAGATAAGTATTTGATATCCCATGGTCCTCCCTTCAAGAAAGAAATCAATTTCAATTCTAAAATTAAAATTCAAAACAAAAAAGAGCAAATAACTTCACATCCTTTGGAAAATTACTTGAGTTTAAAAAACTAGAAATAGGGAGAGGAAAGAAATACATTAATTAATGATTAATTAAATCACATCCCTTGCTTTACATATGCTTTCCACTTCTAGCCAATCCTCTCCCATTTGAAAATGCACTTAGCAGTTCCACATACTCAAGGGTAGATGAACCTCCTCAAGGACCAAGGTAAAGCAGGAGTCATAAATCATTTTTTTGCCTGATATCAAGGTAAAAACTGGAAAATCCTCTTACAAAATATTTTTCTATTCTTGCCTGGAGAGTACATCCTAAGTACATTTCCATGCTAAAAGTACTGACATCATCAATTTGAGACAGCACTACTATCATTTTCAATCCACAATAGTGATACTTTATACGTTTCTTTGTTTGCTTTTTAATATGAGTCAACTCCAGTTGATGGAAGTAAATTTTCTGACATTTGCCAGATTTTTACAAATGAATTATACTTTCGTAGTTTTGATTTAATACTGTGTACAAGGCCAGCTACATTTCTGGGGAAAGAGAGAGAAGAGTGCCTTTAGTTTTAAACCTTCCCTCATCTTCCTTATTTCTTAAATAATGAGCGACACGCTGCAGGCAACTTACATTAACCATTAACAACACTTTTCTAACTAGCGAGGTTTGATTATCACTACATTATCTTTATCAATACACCTTAAACAAAGAATGCAAATGAAGTAAAAATAAAAACATTACTGGAACATCACAAATAAACATAATTGATGGTCACGGTATGTCATAATTACTTAATACACATAGTACCCAGGTAGTGGGGAACAATACTGAAAACTATGCATTAACTGAGATGTCTTAATGTTCACTCATTAGCGAAACACAATTAACGAAACGCATTAAAATCAAATGTTAATGAATTAAAATGTGACAAACGTTTGACAAACAGATAAAAAAAGAAGCAAGCATCGACAGCCAACAACAATTTTCTTTCTTTTTTTTTTATTATCATTCAGCTGACAATAGGTGAATCAGAATCTATAAATTAAATTTATTTAATTCTAGTAAAACTAATAATTACGGTACAAAGCCAGCATACAAAAATCACACAACTTTGAAATATAGAATAGATCCTAGAGATGTTGAATTAATTCATGTTACCAAATCTGTCAATAAAACAAAACAAATCTAACAAATCTATGAAAGCTAGTTCACTTACAACAATATAATTATTTTTCATTATAATGTATTAATTATCAAAATGTTTAAATTTCTTATGAAATATTGACCATTCTTAATGATTTCATTGAATCTATGACAATAATTTCTTCACTTTTTTATCTAACCTTTTTGTTGTTGGACACTCTCTTAAAATTTAAAAGTTTAAGAAGCATTATGTTTTTCAGATTATCATGCATTGTGCCAGCTTTAGCAGAAGCTATTTTTAAAAATTGGTCTCCAAGGAAATAATCTAACTTTTTTGGCAAATACAAAAACCAAAAAAGTTGAGAATACATTTTTGTTTGTTTCAATTATTATTTGTTTATGTCAGTGGCAAAAATTATCATGTATCTTAAAACAAGTATCATTTTTTCTCAGTAACAATCAAGTTTTGAAACTGCAGCTTTATAAATGAAACAACGACACACACTGACAGACAGCTTAATTAAATCAAATTCACAGAAAGCAGTCTGATCTAAATATCAAAAACAGCCCTTAATCTTTCCCATATGATTGTCGAAATATCAAACTATTCAGCTTTCTGCTAAATGATTAATTTGTTCACATCTTATTCATACAATGAAGTAATTTTCTGACCGCTTGGGAATGCTGTCAAGACTATATCAAAATGAAGCACTGTTTTATCTGTCTTACCTTCTTTAAAAATTGAGTTAAAAGCAACAAACCTTCTAATAAAACCTGCAAAAAGGCTGTTTTGATCTCTGACGGAGTTGTAATCACTAAGAAATTGCATTATTTCATACATAAGTAAACTCCAAAGAATAACTATCACTTATTTTGTACAATTTTAGATTTGCACTAAACAGTCTTATACAGAAAAATCATCAAAACCCCTGATTCATTTAACGTATATTTATCTGTTTGCTATCAGTCATACTTCCCAGCTTTCTCTACTTTCTGATCAGCCATCTAAGATAAGGAAACAAAGGGGCAAGTGAAAGACCCATTTTCATGTGAGATGAAGTAACCTTTTGAGCAACGAGAGCTCTTTTGGCACTGTCCACAGTGTTCATCATTAACATAGCAACTGTCATTGGTCCAACACCTGTACGAAATAAACACAAACAATTACAATGTGCAAAACAAAACTAAAAACAACAATAATGTTTATTATAGTTTTTTCTGTTATGGCAACCCCTAATATCTGTTACCCAAAAGTAACCCTTGTTATCAGGGTAGAACGTGATAACCCCTTCAAAAATGCAATCATTGTAAGAAAAATGAAAAAAAGAATTCTCTTACCTCCAGGTACTGGAGTAATCCAACTAGCAACTTGCTTTACTTCCTTGAAATCAACATCTCCTACAAGCCTCTGGCCACTCTTTTTACTAGCATCTAAACAAAAATAATACTTTGCTTATTTTTTCTCATTAATCAATTTCACTCAAGAAATCTACAAATGTCTATTGGCTAACAGTTTGATCAGTCATTTCCAATCCAATGTTTATCTACATGTTCAATTAAAATTAAAGGGCTGAAAACTTTTTGTATCCACTTTTCATAAAATCAACACTACTGTTAATTAAAGGAATTTTGAAACAGAGCCTTTAAAAAAAACACTGACATGGTTTTGGACTTCAAGTAGTGTCAAAAATGAAAATATAATAATTGGTACCATCAAACGCAACAAGTCTTACATGGAACTTTTGTTTGAAATTACCAAATAAACAGTGATTAAGAGAATTTAAGAAACTTTTCAGTGATATAAAGGTTTATAAGGTTACTTTGTGAAATAACAGAGGTATGCTCTATTAAACTAAAACACCACTTAAACTGCCTATCTCACCAAACTGGGTTTTTACCAAATTCGGATAGAGTAAAAAAAGTTGTTTAAGAAGTTCCATATTACATTTTGCATTAAACTTTTAGTTTTGGAGATATAACCGCTCAAAGTGACTATTTTCGAAAAAAAGTCGCGCCTATGGG